>JAESUZ010003507.1:0-15285 GCA_017311185.1 Proteles cristata cristata | reverse complement strand
GTCTCCCAGGACAGCTCTGAGGCTGCTGTGACCGGCCCGCCCACGGGTCAGGGGGCCCGGGGGCCTGAAAACAGGCGTGAGGGGAAAAGGCCAGAAGGGCACAAAGAGCCACCTGATCCCTGCGTGATTCAGACGCAGAGGACGCAGTTAATCTCAACACACCTCATCCTCTTCTCACTTACCATCCCCGGTCCAGACACGGCTACACTGCCTGGTGTCTGTCCTCAAGTGTGGTGACACTCGCTACTCACCATGACCTCACCATTTAAAAGAGGAGACAAAGGAAAATTGCCAAATGGAATTCAAATTCCACAGTCTGTCGGAGCCCTGCTGCAGATGGGCTCTTTGCGTCCCTCAAGAAACCCCATTGTTCACACTCCCCAAGTACCAGTTCCCATCAGTCTCCTTTCTGTTGTTAATTAAAATCCGTCCCCCCAGCTGCTGACCTTGGGTGAGTGACAAACATGCCGGGCTTTGTTTTGGTATATTTGACAATGATGTTTTAAAATAAGGCCAGCAATTTGTAGGAGAATTATTAGAACAAAGTAGTGAGTTTAGTAATCCTACTGCAAAAACTCTCCCATAAACAATATATATGGGAAGAAAGATAAAAGAACATTTTAGAAAGACCCCACTGGCAGTCACGATGATGGACAGTAGGACTCAGCGCCGTGGAGATGCCGCCTGCCCCCTCAGCCGTCTACGCATCCGTGGGATCCCTATCAAACCTGCTTTCATAATCAAGCCTGCTTGGTCCTGTGCAAGGATGCAGGGGTCAAAAAGGCAGAGCTGAGAACCCAGGAGCAGCCCATGCAGATGGTTGCTGGGTTGGATGTGAATAACACTGGGTAAGCTCAACATCCACGTGTGGAAATGCGTATCTTGACCCCTACCTCACACCATCCATAATGGTAACTCTCAGAGAGACTGCAAATCTAAGGGGAAAAGTGAAACGATCAGGCTTTCAGAAGAAAAAGAGAACACCTTCTCAAAGGTGGTCATCTCAAAGTAAACGTTTCTTACACAGGATACCAAAAGTCTTAAGTATGTGAGAAAAAAATGGATGAATCGGAGGTTAAAACAAGAAAGTTCTGTTCCAGGAAAAAACCTTAAAAAAGTGAAAACAAAGTCCATACAGTTAAAAAAAGAAAGAAAGAAAAAGAAAAAGATATTCACAACGAGTGATGGACTTGTATTCAGATTAGATACACACCACTACAAACTGATAGGAAACAGTTAACATAAAAGAAAAACCAAAAGACTTCATCAGGCAATTTACAAAAGAGGATATTCAAATGGCAAAGGAAAATACAAAATAGGGTTCAATAGTATTAACCATCAGGGAAATACAAGATAAAATCTCAGTGAAACACCTCCTCACATGGAAACACAACAGCCAAATAAAGGGAAAAAGGGTAGAAAATACCAAGTGTTTGTGAGAACACAGGGCCACTAAAACTCTCATAAGCTGCTCAGAGGTAGAAGCTGGTTCGATCCCAGGAAAAGTGCCCAGCAGTGTCTACGAAAACGGACCACACACGTGCCTGGTGACCGGAAATTTCACTCCCAGTGTGTGCCCTGACACAAACGCACCAAAGCCACGTAAGAAATTAGCAGAACCCACTAAATTTAAGGGGGCACCAAAAAACTCAGTAACTGAGATAAACAAATACATTAATGTATAATCAGCATTACTGATTTCTCCTCCCCGTCAGGGTCCAACGGCTCAGCCTGGCACCGGCTGGCACTACTTGTGGGGGTGCTACCTGCAAACTCCAAATGTCCAATGGCCAGAGGATGGGCACATGACCTTTGGGCTGTCCCCCATGGTGACCACAGCTCCAACCGTGGGAGCAGATGTAATGTCGAGTGAAAACCCGAAGGCCATGTCTTGTAGGATCCCATTGACACAGCACACAAAACCAGGCGGGATGGCGGCTACGCTTGGGAAAGCACGAAGAAGGCAGTAGGAAGGGGCTTCTGGGGGGCTCTAGCACATGGTGCTCGATCTGGGGCGTCTGGGGACTCTGACATGTGGCTGGTTGGTCTGGGTGCTTCTCTTACGAAAACTCCTCTAGTCTCACACTTAGGATGTGCAAGTTTCTCTATGTATGTTCTGCTCCCAAAAAAGTGAAAACAAAGCAAGAAAGCTAGCACAGGATCTACGTCAGGTGCCCCTGCCTATCACAATCTGCGGAAATTATTCCCATATGCAGAACACTGATTCCAGCAGATAAGAAACGAAGCACTGAGATCCGTGAAGTGTACTGTGCAGTGGAGCGGAAAGGTAATAATGCAGAAACTGTACTGTTTTACTTGAGAGTGTAGAGTTCTGATCCCCTAAGGTACAAAGTAAAACCATACACGGTATAGAAAGCCGAAATTGTATTAGGTTTTCCAAACACGTGTTTGTGGCGACAGGCCCTGGCCTCCTTCGGCGAGCAGAGGCACTGGGGAGGGCCGCCAGCTGCAGCGGAGGGGAGGCCTGGGCTGTCCCCACGGAGTTCCGTGACTGCACGAGCCCGGTCCCTGTCACAAGTGTGGGCCCGGCGGGAAGGGCCCGCGTGCGCTGCTGAGAGCCGAGCGCAGGCCCTGCCGGCTCTCTGGAGACGCAAGGCACCCTGCGAGAGGGATGGATGCGCTCAAGCAACCGCAGCAAATATTAATGGCAGGACCGTGGGCACCCAGGTGCTCGCTGTACTATCTTTCAACTTTGCTGGAGGCTTCAAGTGTTCGTACTAAAATGTGACGATATTTGAGCAATAAAAGGGGAGGAAATATGAGGTAAACCGGAGAGGAAGCCTCTCAGCCCATCGCCCCTCCACTGGGGCATCAGACCATTGGAGGAGTTATACTCCAAACACACGTGCACCTGCACAGACCACACACGCACACACACACACACACACACACACACACACACACACACGCGCCCACACAGAAACGCAGCCGCACACACGCGCACAGATATGAACCTGTCCGATCACATGCGTACACACGTGCAGACACGTGCCTACATGGATCATACGCAGCTATGCACACATGTGCATGGACATACAAGGCAACGATACAGGTGAGCACATACAGATATGTACATATGCACATGAATACCTCCCACAGATAAACATGCACACCCACCCTGGAGATACACACAATGCACCCATGTACATGTAGGGACACAGATACACGAACACACATGGACGCGGACACACCTCACACAGATACACATGCATGTACACACACAGCTGTCCACACAGGTATGTGCTCATGTACACACATGTACACACACACACACACACAAGTATACACACACACCCCCTCCCACATGGAGCCACACCCTACAGATATGCACACATGTACACACACAGGCACACATGTACACACAGCACACCCCCACACACACACGTACAGACACATACCCACAGATACACATACATGTGCATACACATGCACAGACACACTCAGGTATGCACAATGAACACATGCACACACACACATGTACTCATGTAGATGGACACACCTCACACCCACCCACCCACGTGTACCACAGATATCCACCCCATAGGTATGCACAATGCACACGTGTACACATATACACACAGATACCCACACATGTGCAGGGACATGCATTGCACAAACATGCACAAATGTACATGGACACCGCCCACATGTACATAAGCATACCCCTGCAAATAATATGCCTGCACACACATGTGTACCCATACAACCCACACATACACACACTTGCACAGACACACCAGAGATATGCTTGTATATGTGCACAGATGCACATGGAGACCCACATAGAGATACACACATGTAAATACACTCTACAGATGTACACATACATGTGTATCCACATGTGCACACACACCTCACACAGATACACCCCACATAGATAAACATACATGTACCCCCACACACACTCACACCTACATATACACACACGTACTGAGTACTCACCCCTCACAGATGTGCACACATACATGCACACACCCCACATGCACACGCACACGCACACGCACACCCCCCACACTAGACCCGAGCACTCCGCCTGTGTGAACTCCTCCAGTCCTGAGCTCCTTCAATTGGATACCGCCCTGATTCTCCTGTAAAATGAGGAGACTGAGGCACAGGGGGTGGGCTTGCCCACCAGAGTCTTGGGTTGGGCCAGAGACGATGGTGTGGGTGCAGAAGGCTAGGGGCTCTGACCACCCGGTCCAGCCCTCCGACTTGCCTGGCTCTCAGCTGGCCCTGAGCTGCCCGCTGTCCCCTGCTGCCCGGCTCCTCCCAGACCCGAAAGCCTCCCCATCCCGTGGGGGCCAGAGGGCGCATACACGCTCCCCACACCCTCCGCCTGGTCCTACCGCGCTCTAACTTGACGGTGTGACGCCCCCACTCCTTTCTCAGGGTTGTCGAGGAAGGAGTTGAGTCTGCAGGGTGCTCAGACTCGGTGCACAGTGAGCACTTGACAGACAGACCCCGAGAGAAAACGGGAGGTGGGGAAGCGGCAGGAGGGGGAGGGGCCGGTGGGGAGGGGCTGCGAGGCCCCCCTGACCCAGGCCCATGGGGACCAGCTATCCCCTCAGGGCCGAGCTTCACACCCTCGCAGGTTCCAGGCAGGAGTCTTGGGAAACGCAGAATCCATGCCAGGTAAAGGGCAGAGTCTGCAACACGGCTCGGGGAGTGCACACCAGGAGCAGCAGTTTCAGAGAGGATACTTCTCAAGGGCTTTGCCATCTCAAGGTCCCTAACCCCTGGTGGGTGCGATCTTCCAAGCCTCCGCTGACTGCACTGCTTCCCAGGCGGGTGAACGAAACCTGACCCCCCAGCGCCCTGGGCGCCACCCCGGCGGACCACACGGACGCCCTTGCAGGACTCACCCGAAACGCGGTGCCTTCCTCGATGATGGTGGGCAGCTGTGAGAGGCAAATGTCGACGGCCAGGTCCCAGGCTTGCCTGCGGAGAGAGCAGAGGGACGCCCGCAGGGCCTTACTGACCGCTCTTCCGGAATGGGCCCTGGCCACGGGGGGCAGAGGGGACCCGGTCCACAGGAGGAGGAGGAAGGCACCTGGTGGCACCCTGAGGCCGTCTTGTGTGTTAACATTGCTTCTCTTTGAATTTAACTGAGAAAAGAGCTCAGGAGAAATGAAGGGACTGTCTCCCTTTGTGCCATAGCTCCTGCCCCTGACTTGGCTGCCACAGCCTGTCCTTGCCCACGAAGCAGCTGTGGCACTGTGGTGGCTGGACAGTGGCAGTGTTGCCCACAAACGCGTCATGGTGCTTCATCAGAAACAGCCAGCGTGGGGCCAGAAGGTGGCTCCGTCTTGGAACCCCCCCTGTGCTGAGTGGCCCCTCAGCCCGCACTGAATCAGGACTGGCCCCCACCATCAGCTGCCTGGGCCTGTGCCCGACAGGAGCCACTTAGGATGAGGTGTCCGTGTCCTTGTTTGAGAGGAGAGCAAGTCGCTCTGACGTGTGACCCTGGCCACCTCTCCGCCGGTTTCTCTCAGCATTGGGACCTGGCTCAAAACACACACAAGGCGGCCAGGGTGTGCCCGATGGCCCGGCGTGTGTGGCTCCACCTCCCGGGGGTCGGTGTCCCCGTCTGGGGCAACAACTGTGCTGCTCGCAGGGTCCTCGGGGCCCTCGGGTAGCGGGGGCCTCGGCAGGGCGCCGAGTGACGAGGGCTGCTCACGGCGCTCAGCATTAGTTCTACACTGATGCAGGCGACCACCTCACTTTCTGGCCACAGATGGGACGCGTGCGTGGTGTGGACACAAGGTTCCTTCGCCCCTGCTCTCCCTTCCCTTTCTCGTGGACACTGGGGGCCAGCCTGCGGGTCTGGCTCCTGGCACGTCCACCTCTCATCCCAGGGCGACTCCTGAGAGGCAGGGTTCCACCTGCTGTTTGTCAGACTGACGCACTGCGTGACTGTGGGGAAGGGGGCACTGTTTCCCCACATCCCCAGAGGGGGCCACATCGGGAACGAAAAATGTAAACAGCCAGAAACACAGGAAACACGTAAGACAAAGAGCAGCCTGGAGGGCTCTCCGTCATGATTCACACAAAATATATTCCAGTTTTCCCAGACCGGCCCTCTGAACAAGCACACCCTTCCCCCTTCGATCTAATTAAGAGGCAATCAGCACATAATCAAAAGTGCCTCAAAGAACAAGCAATAAATAGTTCCCATATGCTCAATAAGTGGCCGGGCTGCAGGCAGAATGTTCTCCAGCAGCGTTGAGGGAGATATTTACTCTCTGTTAGACAGAAACAAAGTCGATTACTGCAATTAAGCTCTATAAAAATTCCTTGAATTTAATCTAATAAAAACTTTGAACTTGAGGAGTTGGAAGGAAGCGCGTACAAGCTGGGGGCAGGTGAAGGTGTGAAGGGGGTGCAGGGGGGTGTCTGGCCACGGAAGTCTGCTACAGCCGCTGCGCTGGGCACCTGGAGCCGCTCTCGCGGATAGTGGGCGACACGCCCTCCTCAGCCCTCTCATCAGGATCACGAGGCAAGGACGGTCCTCTCACAAAAAGGCCACTGCAGCTGTCCTCCATCCTGGTGGGGGGTCCTGGGCAGGGTGTCGGGGGAACCAGGCCCCACCAGGAGAGGCCACCAGGGGGTCTCACGGCGCTGATAGGTCCCTCCAAAGAGTGAAAGCCCCATGGGGCCGCACCAGGGCCAGAGGGTGACAGTCCTTCTGAGAGTGTGCCTCGCATGGTCACTGGCCGGCCGGCCCCTCCCTTGGGGACCGGGTTCTCAAGCAGCCTCGGACGTGTGCTTTCATTTGTGCACAGGGGCTGGGGGCTGCGGATGTGACAGGGAGCCTCGGAGCAGGGGAGCCGCTGCGCTCACTGGGAGTGAGGCAGGGAAACGGCTCAGGGCTGTGGGCAGGGGGGCCCAGCCAGCTAAGGGACGAGGAAGGGACCTGGCCCACAGTGTTGAAGATGATGGCACGTGTGCAGCTGCGGCAGGCCGGTGGCCCTCTCCAGCCTCTGGCCGCTGGTGCTCACAGGAAGAAAGGGTGCACTCGGGGACCTGAGCCCCCACGAAAGCCCAGCAGCACAAGCGTGGGTAAAACTGGCTGTGTTTTCAGGGTGAAATCAAAATGAACTTGGTGTCTTAATTTGGATCCTCACTCAGGGAGAGTGGGAACGGGAGTCCTGGGAAGTCTACGGCCGTGGCGACGGGCTGCCGGGCTCCGGAGCCCAGGCAGGTGCCAACCTGGGAGGTGTCTGCATTCGCACTTCCCACAGCCCGCGAGGCGGCCCCGCCACAGCAGCGGGGGCGGGGTGGGGGGGCACCGCGACAGCCCGGCCAGCCGATCGGATCCCGCGGCGTGGGGCAGACGCAGCTCAGTGGTGAGTCACCGTCCAGGAAAACGTGCCGTGCAGGCAGGCGCCTGGGTTTTCAGGAAACGGGGCTCTGATGGCAGACGCCCAAGGAGTGGGCAGGGAGGAGCGCCTTCCAAGAGCGCGCGGCCTCCATCTGCAGCGGGCGCGCAGCGGGCGAGGCGCCCTCGACGGGAACGGAAAGCACAGGTTATTAGCGCCGAGAGAGGCGAGGTTTCAAGACCTGCAGAAATCGAAAGTGAAGGAGAACGAGTCCCCGGTGGCTCCACATCAAAGACTGAGCAGGAGCCGGCCGATCGCTTGTCATTAGCGCCCCGCCTGAAGCCAAGTCCAAATGGAGCCTGCTTGGTGCTTTAACCTCGGCTTCTGTTGGGCTTTGTCCCCTCCTTCCCCTGCTTAGAATCCAGCTTCTCCATCACCACCCAGGCCTGGAGGGACCGGGCAGTGCATCATTTATTCCACGCTCCTGAAAACCTCGGCCGTGCTCCCTGGGGGTGTACCAGCTCCGGCCTGCTGACGCGGAGGGAGGGGAAGAGCGGGGGGCATCGTTCTAACGTGGCTCGTCACCAAACCAGCTCTGCGGCAAGGCCATGCCAGCACCGGGCACCCGGGCACCGCGGCAGAACGTGAGCACAGCGGAGCACAACCTCCTTGGCGTCTGGGCCTCACGCTGTCCCCTCTCTGCACCCGACACCACGGCTTGGTCCCTCACGGACAGGGGTGAGCGGCCCGCCTGCCACCTGGGACCTGCGCATTCCCGGCCCCCCTGGATGCGGCGCATTAGACACAGATGCCAGGCGAGAGCAGAAACGAGTTGTGGCCCTGGGGTTGGCCACCGTGGGGCGCCGGGAAGCTGGGGTCCCCGTAGCTCACGCTCGGGCTACACAGAACAAGCAACAGACTCTCCTTCACGAAGCTGGCAGCCGAGTCAGTGGGTGAGCAGGGGTGCGGCTGCGGGCTCCCCAGGTGCTTAACCTGGTATTTGCACCCAGCTTTTCTGTATTCTGACTCCGCATGAAACAACTCCGAAGGACTGTATAAAGAAATACAGCCTATCACCGTCTCCAGGTGGTCTCCTCCCTGGACCCATGCCACGGCGGCCGGGCCACACTGGCCACTCTGGGAAGCACGGCTGCCCCTCTGTGAGCATCTAGTTAGAAACCACCTCAGCACCCAGGCTCTGGAAAGCGCAAGGGCAAGTCAACATCTCCCTAAAACCCGGGAGAGTGTGGAAACCTGCAAGCGTGACCTTCACACTCACTTCCTGCCTTTTGCTGTTTAGCGTGAGGGTGAAAGTGTGTGGGGCCAAGATTTGTCACTGCAGACGCTCCTCTGGGAAGCAAAGACCGTCCAGATGGCACTTCCAGATGCCCCTGGGTGTGAACGGAAAACAAGGTGGCCCCGCAGGCTGGCAGCAGCTGGACACGGAAGCCAGTCCACGCACGGGGCCTCGGTCACTTACCTGTGAACAGCATTTAAAAAACTGCGATCATGGGGCGCCTGGGGGACTCAGTCAGTTAAGCATCCAACCTCAGCTCAGGTCATGATCTCACGGTTCGTGAGTTCAAGCCCTGCATCAGGGGCTGTGCTGACAGGGCAGAGCCTGCTTGTGATTCTCTCTCCCTCCCTCTCTCTAACTAAATAAACTTAAAAAAAAAACATTGTGACCACTCCCAATTTGGTTGTGTGTGTGTGTGTGGGATCTGTTTACCACTAAACGAGTCCCCTTGAATTTCCTGCGTGCTCAGTGAACTCGCAATGGCCAGAAACGCCCGTGTCTCCATGTGCTATGGTGGCAGTGAGAGGGAACAGCACGGGTGGGGTGGCTCCCGCCGCAGGCCAGCCCCTCCCCCAGGACGCAGGGCCCTGGCACTGCAGAAGCTGCAGCCGGGGGGTGGGGGGGTGGGGAGGGAGGCGGCTTGGGGAGGGGGAAGGAGGCTGGGGCTGCCACAGTGGTGCCGACGGCACCTGGTCAGACGTTTCTGGCCATCGCTGCTTGATCATGTTTCTATGAGCATTTTCTCCTTGAAATCTAAAGCCTGCTTTCACATTCAAGTCCTGATCAAAATAGGTTAATGGCGTAATTTTCAACATTTAATGGGACTAATGTTTACTCTCTGGCTATAGACTCATGCTGGCACCGTCATTAGGAAAACCCTATCTGGGGGGGACGTGTGCTGTATGCATATGATTCTCCTCCCTGCAAATCTCACCACCACTGATCTCTGCAAGAGATCCCTGTAGTTGTACATACATGGCCTTTCTCAGCATATAAAGATCGGAAGCCATAATATCAAGCCTTTCCAAAAAACACCCCAATTGGAAAGGGCCTTCGAGGCCAATGGTGAAGCAGGGCAGGCTCGCTAAAGGAGGGCCCAGGCCACCATGGATGCCTTGCCCCTGCACGGCTACCAGGCTTCAGGGGCCCCGGGGGGCACCAGGCGCAGAGCTCCCTGCTTCCGTCCTCCGGGGCATCTGGGGTCCCGGAGCCGAGCAAGCACCCAGCAGGGCTACATCGGCGGCCCCCATCGGTTTGGTTTGGTCTCAGCAATGGTTTTAAAAATCCTGTATTGGTGGGGACACCTGGGAGGCTCAGTTGGTTGAGTGTCCAACTCCATCTCAGGTCACGATCTCATGGTCTGTGAGTTCAAGCCCTGCACTGGGCTCTGTGCTGACAGCTCAGAGCCTGGAGCTGCTTCCGATTCTGTGTCCTGACACCCCCGCCTCCACCCGCCCCTCTCCCACTCTCACTCTGTCTCTCAGAAATAAACGTTAAAAAAAAAATTAAAGAATACTGCATTGGTTATCAACATTTTAAAGTGAGGAAATTGGAAATGAAAATGCGAACTTATGACTACTCTTTAAAACTTCACTGTGGGTCCGAACTGCCCCCTGGAGCCGAGTGCTGGTGATGCAGGCTTGCCGTCAGCACTGGGCCCTCCGCCCCTCGCCCTGCACTGCTCCCGCATCGACGCCCCCGCAGGACCGGGGTAGGCAAGGGGCTGGGAGACTCCTGCCGACTGAAGCCCTTCCAGGCTCACGGGCCCCAAGTTCTGCCCGGATGGTGGATGCGCTTTCAGGAGCTGGGCCACTCCGAACCCGCTGCATGCTTCCAGAAAATCCATCCTTTATGGTCCACGCCCCTGCCAGCAGCCTCCTCCCAGAACGGCGGCCTCTCACCGGCGCAGCACCAGGACCCCACCAGCCCGAATGCAGGCCTGGCCAACCCAGGGTCCGTACGTGCTGGCGATGCGAGGGGCCCCATTTCTCAACCTGGCCCTTTTGGGTCACTCACCCACAACCCCCTGCAACCTGTCCTGCACCTACTCGTGGCCTCATGGACGAACACGGGACCTCGGAGCCCAGGTCCAGCTCCAGCACGAGTCTGCTCCCCACAGAGCCCGAGCTGCAGCAACCGGGGTCCTCGTACAGGGAGCAAGGGAGGGCGGCAGGCCAGATGGCGCTCTGCACAACGGGGGACCGTGAAGGCCGAACCCTGACGCGACCCCGGTGGCCTGGGTACGTTCCAGCCACAGAGGGGCCCTGACATGCTCAGGGAGGCCAGACCAGGGAGGCGGGACGGCCCGGTGCACACATATGGCTGCCAGCCATTCCACCCGCTTCACATGCCGTGAGGCTGTGCCCACGTTCGCTGCACCCCCGTGGGCCGCTGTGCTGTTTGTGTGACAGATGCAGCTTTGCCGTGGGAGACCCAGGGGGGCTAACCGTGCGGGAGAGAGGGCACGAGCCGGCCTTTGGCGCGAGCCAGGTCAAGTGTCCTCAGCAGCGATGGCGGGATCACACGGTACTGCGTCACGTCTGGGGTTTGGACCTTCTGTTGAGTTCTCACACACTCCGGAGCTCAGACGCTGTAGGGGGTCAATCCTGGGAAAGGGGTCCGGGAAGACATGAGGAGGGGGCTGTCTGCACCTGCCTCCTTCCCGGGGCGCCCCCACTCCAGCCCTGTCTGTCCCGCCTGCTCCCCGCTCCGGCCTGGCTCTGCCACCTCCCGCCCCACGCGGCTGTTGCTCTGTGCGGCTGAGCTACCGTACGGGAGGCATTTCTGTGGCCAGAGATGGACGTGTCAACTGGAAAATGCTCTTGAGGCGCTGCGCTGGGGTGTCGGCAGGACGCAGGCCACTTGTCCGACAGGCGGAGCCTTGCACCCTGAAGAGTCTGCTCGGCCAGTGGCGCTGGGGACCAGGGGGCCCTCCACTCCATGCAGCTGGTGTGACGCCCATTTCCTGTGGCTTTGCCACTTTTCCTTCCAAGACCAGATGTGGCACTGGGCTCATGCAGCGTTTTCACCTCTTTCTTCCCTTTTTTATAATACATATTTTATAAAAGCTGGTTCGGAAGAAATAGGACTTAACACATCACTTTACTTACGGGAACAGGCGGTTTTGAGGACCCACTCTTCCAGAAAGGTGAGTCTCCACTCTGATTATTCACTCTAAGTCCGCAACGGCCTTCGAGTGCCCTCCCAGCCGCAGCGTGGCGGGGCCGCTCTGCACATGTGACCCGCCTGCCACACGGCGACTGTGGTGGCCCCTCTGCCTGTGGTCACTGCGGCAGAGCCGTTCCGTCCTGTAAACGCCAGGTGCGGGTGATGCGTGGGACTGTTTAGCGGCCAGCACAGCCTGTCCCCATTTCCCTCACAGGTGAGAGTCTTGCTTCCTGATTTCCCAAGGGGCCGAGGGCAGCGCATCCACACCCCCTGCGTTTTCAGTGCCGCAGGAAAGCAGTCATGCATGTATTTAACAAGAACAATCACTGGCTGGAATAAACCTGACCAGGAAGATACACCTGAGTGGAGTGAGTGAACGGCCGTTTTTAAGTATCCGTACAAGGGTTTCGCCCACGGACAGGCACCTTTGCTGTCGCCTGTTTTAGGGCTGCTGCAAAGTCTCCCCGTGTTACGGAAACAAGGAGACAGGAGGAACCACACGCCGCTGCTCGGGGGCCCAAGGGGAAGCCATGTTCTATTAGTGCTGCTGCTGCTACTGTTGCTGGTAGTGTAAGTAGCAACTGTCCAATTTGGGGAAGCTAGAACAATAGTTGTAGAGATCTCACTCGTGAGCATGTGTGTCTGTGTGTGCGTGGCTGGGCACGCGCGTGTGCTGTGAAGTAGGACACACACCAACAGCGACAGTCGGACGCAGCAGCGTGGGGCCCGCTTCCTAAGCCCGGCTGGCATTTTCTTCTCTCAACACCGGTCTCTGCGGAGCCAGAGGCTCGTGTGCGGGCACCCTGCCCCGAGGTCTTGGATCGTCAGGCCTCTGAAGGGGCCCGCGCTTCCTCCTGGCAGAGAGCTTCAGGAAGGACTGTGCCAGCAGCGCCCGCACCACCCGGGTCTCTGAGCTTGGTGACAAGTCTTCCCATTTTGCCTCCCGTAATGCCATCAAACTTGTCCCACTGCGGAAACGCACGGAACCCGAGCCACGGGGAGAATGTCACCTTGTCCAGCACTGTCGGCCGGGACACTTACCACATGGCATGCATGTATGTGGGGGGCAGGCGTGGGCTGCTGACGGGGGTGCAGCTATACGACCTCATGATCCTTTCTGCCAGTAGAAAATTTCGAAATAGACTAGCCACCAACAGGTCCTGTCTGAAGAGCTTTTGGAAGAGATCTGAGGGCAGATAAAACATAAAAAGGCACCTTGAGTGGCTCATGTCCAGCATTTAAAGCCAAATAAATAAACAAATTTACTTCTATAGAACTTTTTACAAGCAAGCTGAGGCTGATACACCAGCTTCCCATTGGCAATATGCACCCACGTGCTCATACGGATACAAACACGGACCCCCAGCGAGTCGGTCAGGAATAAATACAGACAAGTCTTATAATAACACTTCCGGTTTTAAGAACTAGGGACCGTGGCAGTTTTTATGAACAAAGGTGAGTCCTGAGTCTGTCTAGAAGGTAACACAGTAGCATCAGCACAGACGCTGAACATGGAGCTCATCCACCACCACTCTTGGTGCTTGACGTTCTGTGACTCATGGAACCCTCCGGAGGCTCTCACCGCCTCCTTCTCCACCGTGCCCCCCACCCCCTTTCCTCCCAGACAAGGTCTCATTGCTTTCGTTTCGCTTCCCTTATTCCATGGGCCTGTGTCCCCCAGCCGCGAGGCCGCAGCCCGCCCGCCCCATGCTGACCGGCCCGGCCGCCTCACCGCGAGGGAGCACGTTCCACGCGATGGTGTCCGTGATGGCCGTGAAGATCCAGTTCAGCTCCCCCAGGGGGGTCCTGCGGTCGTTCAGCCGGCCCGGGATCCTAGGGGACATGTGAGCCTTCGTTAGCAAGTGTTGAGAGAGTGTCGGCCGCCACAGGGGGTGCAGGGAGAAGACAGGGGGAGGGGGGCACGACGCCGCGGGCAGAGGCCAGGGAAGCTCGCCCCGCCTGTGACGTGGGCACTGAGAACATGCAGCCTCTGTCTCCACTGTCCTCCCTCCACAGCCACACGAAGCAGCCCCTTGGGAGCCCCCGATGCACAGACTGGACCCAGCGGCCACAGACACCACTCTTGTGGTTTCCAAGGCTGGTCTCCTGCCCCCAAAGGGCAGCCCGTGGCATCTGCTATGAGGACCCCGTGCCACGTTCTTCCCATCTGTGTCTCCCGGCCCCGTGACTCCAGGCCGTGGAAGTGCACTTTCTACCTGAGAGCCAGGAAGGAAAGCTGGTCCTCTGAGGTCCACTCCCTTCCGTTCGCCCATCACATATCTGAGCACCTACTCTGGGGCCCAGGGCTGGTCTAGCGCTGGGACGGGGTGGTCGCTGGTCACATGAAGGCCTTGCTCTCAAGGGGCTCACGGGGCGGGGGAGGGACAGACAAGAAGACAATAAACAAGTAAAGGCGTAATATGTGTAGGGGGCAATGGTGCCAAACACCACGGGGCATGGGGCGCGGGAGGGGGTCGAGGTGGTCGTGTGGCAGGCAGAGGTGACAGAGGGTCTTGTTGACAAGGTCAGGCTGCAGCAGCGGCCTGCCCTGGAGGAGGTGAGGGAGCAGATGGAGCTGACACCCAGAGGGAGACAGAGTCACACAGAGCCCGAGGTGTGCGTGTGCCTGCCGTACAGCGGCCCTGACCCCACCGCAGGGCAAGTTTAATTACATCTGACAGGAAACTCTTTTCTTTCCCTCCCAAAAGGAAAATGTTTGCAGTAATTTGGTTCAGACTAAAGTGTGACTCCTGCTATTTAAAAGATTTAATGGATTAATATCTCCCATCACAGTAAGCCATTCGACGGCACCGTCTTTGTCTGAATTATATGCGAAGTGGCCGGCCTCAGTGACAGGCACAGCCAAGCAGGGCTGACCTCCTAACAGGACCCTGCAGCCGTGGGCTCCGTCCTTCCGCCAAATGCCTTTTCCTTCCGGAATAAAAAATGATTCTCATTTCCTCAAGTGATAGGATAAGGAAAAAAAAAGAGGAGGGATCAGTAAAATTCTTGGAAAACAGCATTATTGTTCAAATAGCTTAAACTCTTAAAGAAAAAAGATTTCCAAAATAATAATAAAAAAAGTTGTATGGCAACAGGGAGACTCCGGTTTGCTTAAACCCAATGGCTGTGCAAACACAACTCCTGATGGCACATGCTGACTTAGAGAGCCATGGCCGTTGGCTTGGTGCTGGGTGTCCCTCCGGAGCCCCCAGCGGAGCAGAGGCCGAGGTCTCCGGAGAGGCGCCTGGCACAGGGCAATACGACAAAGGAGGGCACAGGGCAGGAGGCCAGGCAGCCCCGGAGCAGGAAGGCAAGGCTCTGTGAACAGCAAAGCCCCCCACCCAGCAATGCACTGTGCCAGACCTGCCCCCCCCAGCAGCCGGGTGAGGATGGGGCACACCTCCAGACCCCCCCCAGCAGCCAGGCGAGGATGGGGTGCAGCTCCAGACCCCCCCCAGCAGCCAGGCGAGGATGGGG
>JAESUZ010003506.1:0-265445 GCA_017311185.1 Proteles cristata cristata | reverse complement strand
AAGTCTGAAATATGTCTTACAATACTTAATATAAATACACATAGACCTGGGAAGCCAGGTTTGGACCACACAGTTAATAGGTGGGTGCCTACCTGACTAGAACATACGAAGTTTTAACCTCCCTTCTATTCCCAACTTCACCTATGAGACAAGGAAAATGAAGAACTCCATAAAATCTGCTTTTAGCTCCTTTTCCTGCTTCTATTTTCACTAGAACTTGCATCCCCACCTCACTTTACACATGCCTTGTAATACAAACAGCATTTGTCCTCCTTGTAAGGGAAAAGGAGTTAATGATTTCTCTATAATATGTAACATCTAAGAAATGACAAGAAGAGAATGACTGGACAGTTATCATTTGCATATTCCAGAGAACTGTAACTAGACATCTCAATGCTAAGGCCCTCTGATTCCAAGGAATAATATGTGGGCCCTCATATTTGTTCTAACTGGTACCTGAAGGCCTGAGAGGATACATACACCAGACTACCACCTTAAATAAAATCCCCAGACCCTGAACAAAGAAGAGACTCCCTCCTTTCTTTTCTGAGTCTCCCAGACACTCTGTGTCTGCTCTCTCTCTCTCTTTTTTATTTCTATGTATTTTCAAAAAACTCTGCTTTCCCTCTCCTGCTGTCTCACATTTGATTTTCATCATTTGCGAAGCCAAATACCCTCTTGGCTGGTCCTGCAGGACCTGTTTGGGTCTCGACCCAGCTTGCCAGCATCACCTGCAGCTTCCTTTATCTCTGAGATGGTGTGTCATTATTATTGTCAGTCTTCAAAACCTTTACTGGTTAAAAAAAAAAAAAAAAAGGAAAGGATGTACATGATCTTGGAGCTAAATTAAAAGCATCAACTGAAACTCCTATTGTTTCCTTAAGTATTTAAGGATAACAAGAAACTTGAGAGAATTCTGCCTCTGTTGTAGGTAAGCAGGATTAGAGAACGTTTCATTAACATTCTTCCTTCGCCTGCTCTTTCTAGCTCTCCAGAGTTTTTAGGTATCAGCTTAGTCATAAATTCAGGTTTAGGAATGTGACAGGAATGATGAAGAATGACCCACTGTTCAAAAAGTCCCATTAGAAATGGTAGCTAAGGCCACAAAGCATCATGTAACTTCCACAAAAGGAGTGTGAGTTAGAGTCTAAAGCTCTGGGTTTGAGTTCTAGCTGCTTAATCTGCTGGCTGTGTTTTTTTGTTTGTTTGTTTTGTTTTTTTGTTTTTTTGTTTTTTGGGCAAGCCATTTTATCTCTCTGAACTTCAATTATCTCAACTACGAAACTAGACAAGTTATCCTTACCTTGTAAAATGCTTATAAAGCTCAAATCTAAACATGCAGTTTCCAGGTCATGAGGACACCCTTGTCTGATAAATATGGTGCTGAGCTTTCTTGCTCCCAGAATGATGTTTTGTGGACCTTTAAAACTCCTTTCTAGGGGCACCTGAGTGGCTCAGTCGGTTGAGCATCCAGCTTCGGCTCAGGTCATGTTCTCGCGGTTCATGCGTTCGAGCCCCGCACCAGGCTCTGTGCTGACAGCTAGCTCAGAGCCTAGAGCCTGTTTTAGATTCTGTGTCTCCCTCTCTCTCTCTCTGACCCTCCCCTGCTTGCGCTGTCTCTCTCTCTCAGAAATATAAAAAAAAAAATTTTTTAAAAACCCTCCTTTCTGATAAACCTAAAAATCTCACTGCCTGCTTTAGTCCATTTAAACTTTCAAAATAAGTTAAATATTGTGACAAAGAAATAAAGCAAAGCCAACTGAACATCTTAAAACTTACATGACTATACCATTGTGCTTGGAAATTCCATATTACAATTCCAGGGTGGGGGTTTTCACAGATATATACTTAAGCTTACACTAATGTGCCCTCACTGCCCCAACAATGCCTCCTATTCCAATCATTCTAGACTTCATGGTCAAATTTACACATACTTTCTCCTCAAAGAAGCCTTACCTGACTGCATCTTCTAGCTCAAATCATTGTGGTTTCCCTTCTCTAAATGCTAGCAGTGATTATGAAGACCCTTACACAACTTACACTAAGCCACCACACTGCTGAGTTACATTGGTTCTGTTTCACAGTTTTTAGTCTGCCCATTTTAGCTGTGCCCAGTAGTTAGCCTTCCTTGCTTTTGCCTTACTCAGGGGTTGTCCAGGGAAAGACAGATGACAAAGCCTCAGGAATTTCTCTGCTTAGCTTCTGCACATGGCAAAGGGACAAAGCCCTCCTGAACCCTGGTTGGCTGAGTTCCTATTGGAACCAGGCTGCCCAAAAGCCACTTATTAAAGATTGTCTAAGTGACATGGTGAATAGTGCTCAGAACAGATGTTATTTAGGTCATCACAAGTTCCTTGCCTAAACGGGGTTGTTTCTAAAAGGATAACAGCCTTCCTCCTTTTCTCTTCTACTCATCCAAGTTGGAAGATATTAAGGGAGATAGTGTTTTTTCAGAAGGACCCTGGCAGTCTGCAGATAAGCACCAAGCCTAGCCATGGATCCAGCAAGGAGACTATCCCAGTGTCTGATATTACATAATTCAAATAGCTGGAAGAAATTTGAATCTAGTCTCACTGGGTATTCATGTTGTTACTAAACACTGTAAAATGACACTGTAAAACATTTTGTATAAATGACATATGCTGCAATCTGGAGCATGTAACTTTTAAGGACTGTAGCCTCTCTTACTTGCTTGTTAGTAAAGTCTTTCCTCTTTAGAGAGGGACCGTAGTTGTTACTCCACACCCCTAGTCTGGACCACCCTGGGGTTTCTCCAGATCCTGAGGAAGGCACATGGGAATGGACTTGACTTATCTTTCTCATTATTATATTCCAATATCTAGAGTACATTCTTAATAACAAAATAATAACTGCAACAACAATGGCAGCAGTCAACACATAGCATATATCATGTGCCAGACACTATTTCAAATGCTTTGCATTCTCCTCCAGCTATATTGAGGCATATTTGACAAATAAAAATTAAATATATTTAAGGGATATAATGTGGTAGTTTGATATATGTATACATTGTGAAATGATCACCATAATCAAGCTAATTAGCTTATCTATCATCTCACATGGTTACTTTTTTGGTGATGAGGAGGGCACTTGTGGGGATGAGCACTGGGTGTGGAAACCAACCTGAGAATAAACTATTTTAAAAATAAAAAATATTAATAATATTAAATTAAATTAACATGTGCCTGTTCGACCACTGAATATACTGCTTCCCAACAATGATTTGCTGAATAAAGAGTACTAACACCAAAAATACAGTAATAGTATCAATAGCTAGCATTTACTAAGTACTTACTATGTTCCAGGCACTGCAACTCTATTGTTTCTTCTAACCTTCACAACCTCTCTTCTATGTAGATGCCATTATGATTTCCATTTTTCAGATGAGGGGATAATATGAGGTATAGGGAATTTGTCCAAGGTCACACAGCTCATGGATAAAAGTTGATTGGTGTCCTTTGTCTGGCTCTAGAACCCATGCTCTTAACACTATACTTCACTACTCCCCATGACCTCAGGTGATCCTCTTTAAAGCTTTCTGAGATGAAATCTATCATCAGCCTGATTTGGCACTGAGAATAATAAGGGCATAAAGTTAAAAAGCTGGCCCAAGTTTAGAGACAGTAAAGTCTAGGACCCAGGTGTTCTGGTTTCAAATCCCCAGCTCCTTTGTCCTCTATCCCCAGTCTCTCTTGCTATTATTGCATTTATGATTCCCAAATGGCTCATCCTCCAAGTCTGGCCCTTCAGTGAAAGAATAAATAGCCCAAATGCAAAAAGTTCCTTGAACTTTCTCCAGCATTATTATACTCTATGTAGTCCTGATACTCCCAGAATAAAACGAAACCTACATAAATAACGACTAATTATAACACAGAGGACAACAGAGTATGTCCAGGCTGATATAATTAAAAACAAAGGACACAGGGAAAAAGTTGTCTGGGCCAACTTCAAGGCTGTAGGAACATTAGTGGATGACTGAGGAAACAGGAAAGGGGATCTCCTCCCCTCCTGAAAAAAAAATTGAAAGGAAGAAAAAGGAAAAATTCCCCAAAGCACCAAATTATTCCCAGTAGAATCATCTCAGGAAGAAAATATCAAAACACATGCATAACTAAAATAACAGGGCAAAGGGATACAGAGGAGCATAGACAGCCATCGTGGAAGACAAGAAAATAGAGAACAAAGTCTTATTCTAGATTTTTGAAAAGAAAATAGATAAAGAGGGAAAACAACAAAAGTTAAAGAAGGGATCAGAAAATTAGAAGCCACTGATGTATTTTGACACCTACTATAATGGTCACTTCATTAGGGCTGGGGATGATGGAGAGGAAGGGGCTGATGGTCCTGAGGTGACTATGTCCCTCAGTAAAGAAGGGGTTGAGGTTACCTTCTTGCAGAGGACCATCTGATGGTCAAACAGGAAGAAGACCCGCTGCTGGTTGCGGCCATAGGGCTGGTAGATCCAGGCCATCTCCCCAGTGTAGATCAGCTCCGAGCTCCTGTCTAGGATGTCCTCACCCTGGGAAGAACATGTGATAGTGAGAGGCAGCAAGGAAGGAGGGATGGCCCTGTCACCTGCCTGGAAGCACCTAAGGTTGGGCACAGACTGGGGAAGTAGGAGTATAGAAAAGGTCTGGTCGGAAAGAGGGATAGAGAGAAGGACCCCTGGGAAGTCCTGGAGTTGGAAAGACCCATAGTTTTGCTCATCCTGAGGCCAAATGAGCCATACCACCCAGGACTGCTATAGACCGTCTATGCCAGCTGCTTTCTAGCACTACAGGCACCAAGGTTCATTCTGATTCCATGACATTCATATTCTCATTCTCTCTCTCTCTCTCTCTCTCTCTCTCTCTCTCTCTCTCCTCTCCCTCCCTTCCTCCCTCCCATCCTCCCTCCCTCCTTCCCTCCCTCTTTTGCTCTATGAATTTCTCTTTCTATATCAGTCCTTCATCCCAGATCTAGTCTCTTATTCTCTTGCTTATACTTGAAGAGTAAGCCTGAGCAAATAACAGAAGTCTCTCTGCTTCCCCAATGAGTAAAAGGGGACAGGGGAGGGCAATAAAGAAACAATGATAGAGGGAGAAAAAGAAAATACAGTTACTCTCTTACAATTATTTTTTCTTCTCTCCTCAGTTCACTAAAATATATTGATTAAATAGGAAACTTTACAATGACATGATTCTTTGCTGTTATTTACAGCCTGAAACCACTTTTCCTCCTTGCCACATAGTCAAACAAAGAGTACCAAGACATCTAACTCCTAGTTAATTCAATTCTACAGAGTTTCCAAGGCCCCTTCTTTACAGCAACTCTGCTAGGTCAGAGGTATGTGGGGACATATATCAGATGCCAAGCCAGATATGTCCCCTATTCTCAAAGAGCTTACAGTCAGCGGAGGAAACTAATGCAGGTGTGCACAGAAATCATGGAACACAAAGCAAACCACACCAAAGCCCTGGGCATAGGCATGGGTGTCCCAGAACCTATATGAAGATAGGGGCAAAGACCAGTGGTCCAGGACTCAGGAGAATTAATATTAGCACCTATATGCATAAGACATTGGGCTACATATTTTCAGTCTAAACCTTCTGAGCCACAAGAGAACCCTGGGAGGTAGAGATGTTCTTAATCTTATTTTACACTCCAAGGTACAGAGATGTCAGGTGACCAGCTAAGGTCACCCAGCTTGTTAGCTAAAGACCTATAACTCAACCCCAATTCTGTGGCTCCAGAAAGTATGCTCACTCATGCCACTACATTATAATGTCTCTAGGCTAGTCAGTCCCTTCTTTTCTCTGGGTTTCAATTTTTCCAGATACTAAATGAGGTACATGAGGATGATATTCAAGGGCCTAGCCCTGATACTCTAATGCTAAGATGTCAGCCTTGCACCCAAAAGCTTCAAGTCAAGGTTAGAGTAGATCTCTGTATCCCCCCACAAGCAGTCAGAACAAAAAGGCTAGGCATGGCAGTAAGCCAAAAAGAGGGGTAGTTGTAAATGGTGTTCTTAAGCATACCACTTTTTCAGTCTAAGGGATGAGAAGAAAAAGGGAGCTCAGTGGAAGTAATTTCTAATAATATGATCTCAAAAAAGAAAACTCAGAGATATTACTATGATTCTAAACTCTACTTTGTGGGTATCTTGGAATTTAAGTAAACATTCATCCTTGAGGGACTCACATACTAACACAGAACTTCTGAGACAGGAAGCCCACAGGTAGAGGCATTTGTGTAGGACTTTCCTGTTGGATGGATAAGAAGTTGAGAGTGGTAACACTCTACCATGTCCCACCCTAAGGCAGGACACAAGATGTGCCTCAGTCCATTTTGAATATGTATAAAGTGAGGGAAAACTATAAAAAAGGGTAAATGCCAAACAAAGTTGGCCGAGATAACATTTTTTTCAGGATAACTTTTTTTCTTCTTTAATTTTTTATTTAAATTCTAGTTAGTTGACATATAGCAGAATATTGGTTTCAGGGGTAGAATTCAGTGATTCATCACTTACATACAACACCCAGTGCTCATCATAAGTGCCCTCCTTGGTAGCCATCACGCATCTAGCCCATCTCTCACCCACATCCTTCTATCAACCTTCAGTTTATTCTCTCTCTTTAAAAGTCTCATAGTTTGTTTCCCTCCTCCCATATGCTCATCTGTTTTGTTTCTTAAATTCCACATAGGAGTGATATCATATGGTATTTGTCTTTCTCTGACTGACTTATTTCACTTAGTATAATATACTGTAGCTCCATCCACATCATTACAAATGGAAGGATGACTTTTAAAATTACACTTGCTAAACTGAGGATGATCAGACCAGACCACTCAATGTCATATGGTCCACCTACCATACCAGACAGGAGCACTCCAATTCTATTTTAAGTACTTGCCACAAATTATTCCATGAAGAAAAAAAAAAGAAAGAGAAAGAATGAAAGAGAGACAGACAGACAGAGAGAAAGACAGAGAAAGAAAGAAAGAAAGAAAGAAAGAAAGAAAGAAAGAAAGAAAGAAAGAAAGAAAGAAAGAAAGAAAGAAAGAAAGAAAGAAAGAAAGACAAGGAAGGAAGGAAGGATAGGAGGGAGTGGGAGGGAGTGGGAGGGAGGGAGGGAGAGGGAGGGAGAGAGGGAGAGGGAGGGAGAGAGGGAGAGAGAAATATACTCCTATGCTCATCAAGCTGATTGATACCAGGCAACTCACATGTCCTTTCTGTGTCAGTTTTCTCATCTTAATTTTATTTTTTAAATCCTGAGGTCAATTTTTATTTCTACAAAAAAGGCAGTCAAAACAATATAAAACACATGTAAAGAATATTACTGAGTGAGCTTCAAGTGGAGCTTGACTCTGCAAAGACTGTAAGTCCAGAGGGAGAGAGAAGGCCATCTTGTTCCTGGCTTGGCCCGCTGCCCCAAAGGAAGGGACCAGCAGGGCGCCAGCAACTCCAGACTGGTATTGGCTACAGCCAAGTGTTGCCTATTCTAGACAATTCCAATGCCATAAAGGGTCAAATCATGCCAAGTTAGGGTAGCAGTGGGGCTGTGCTACACTGAGTTTCCTCATCTTTAAAATGAGGGTAATAACAGTACCAATCTCATTTGTCTGTTTTGAGGATTACGTAAATTAATATATAGAAAGTGCTTAGGAAAGTACACTTTACACTGTATGTTCTACAGAAATGCTAGCTATTATCTTGACCATTAATGTATGCTTTATATCCTGTGTCACATATTCCTATTAACACTCACAGCAACCCAATAAGGAATGTACTGTTATTACCCCCAAAACCAAGGTCAGAGAAATTGGGACTAATTTGCTCATAGTGTCAGAATCCAGGCCAGAATACCTCCTAAACCCATGTTCTAATCCACCAAACCACAGTAGAATGATAATCCCTAGTGGAACAACCAGCTATGTTGGAAGATTTCTGAAGTGAGAATCTCAAAAGACTTGGGTTCTGGGCCCAGTGTTGCCACCAACTCGCTCTGTGGCCTTGGGAAGTAATTTAACAACCCTCAGTCTGTTTTCTCAGTTGAACGATGGATAATAGAACAGTTCCTGCTTTGTTCACTTCACATGGCTGCTTGAAAGCACAAATCAGATCATGTAGTAAGGAAAATGGCCCTCTCAGAGTTCAGATTTCTCACCCTTTGCTTCCTCTACCCCACTTGCACCATACATTACTTTGCCTTGTCCCCAAAAGTGCAATCTCCTCCCACTGACACCTCTACCATGAAAATTCTGTTTTTTTCCATTCTCTTAAGGTTTTGCACATACCATTCCATCTGTCTGGAACATATTTGTTCCACTGGAAAACCAATGCCACATCTCATTCATATCAATAGCCCAATGGTCAAGACCCCATTCTAGTTACAGGCTGATTGTTCTGATGGGACGTTGTGGCCTGAGAAGATCCAGGGAAAAAAGGACAAAGGAAATGCCATACTTTTCATACAGTTTATTTTCAATGCTGCCTATTCAGAGGAGTGCAGGAAATAAATAAATCCAGCTAGCTCCACACTTAATCTCCTGGTCCTAGAAGTATTTCTCATCAAGCCACTTTCCCTTTTAAATAGATACTTTTGCTGCTTCCATCACATTGGGATTTTTGTGTTTCCTCTGACTTTTTGGATTCAATAATCCAATGGTAAACTGGAACAGGCCTTTGCATATTATGCAAACAGGCTGTGAGGTTAGGGGTGTCATAACAATCATATACAATCAAGTTCCCAAATATAAGCTGTAAATATGGGCTCCTGGTAAACATCTCCAGGGGGGAAAAGATTAAAAGGAAACTATCGGGGCGCCTGGGTGGCTTAGTCGGTTAAGCGTCCGACTTTCGCTTAGGTCATGATCTCGCGGTTCGTGGGTTCGGGCCCCGCATCGGGCTCTGTGCTGACTGCCAGCTCAGAGCCTGGAGCCTGTTTCAGTCTGTGACTCCCTCTCTCTCTGACCCTCCCCTCTTCACGCTGTCTCTCTCTCCTAGAAATAAATTTAAAAAAAAATTAAAAAAAAAAAAGAAAAAGAAAAGGAAACTGTCATATGTTTCTTCTCCCTTCAAATAGATCTAATGAGTGTGAAGGGCAGCAATGTGACAGTTCAATAAAACATAGGTATCAGAGATATTAGAAATGTAAATTTTCCTGAAACTGTAGTCCTTGGAACTCTAAGGTATTGATTACTACTTGGAGGTATGGGTGATACTTTCTCTTTTTTTATGTAGGTTTTTTATTTTTTTAATTTTATTTAAATTCAAGTGAGTTAACATATAGTGTATAACACTCAGTGCTCATCATGACAAGTGGCTTCCTTAATGTCCATCACTCATTTAGCCCATACCCCCACCCAACACCCCTTCAGCAACCCTCAGTTTGTTCTCTGTATTTAAGTCTCTAATGGTTTGCTTCCCTCTCTCTTTTTATCT
This sequence comes from Proteles cristata cristata, assembly GCA_017311185.1. Classification (NCBI taxonomy): domain Eukaryota; kingdom Metazoa; phylum Chordata; class Mammalia; order Carnivora; family Hyaenidae; genus Proteles; species Proteles cristata. The sequence goes on along the minus strand of JAESUZ010003506.1, from coordinate 255,997 downwards.
TATTTTTCCTTCCCTTCCCCTATATTTATCTATTTTGTTTCTTAAATTCCACATATGAGTGAAATCATATGATATTTACCTTTCTCTGGCTGACTTATTTCACTTAACATAATACATTCTAGCTCCATCCACATTGTTGCAAAGGGCAAGATTTCATTCTTTTTTACACATGAAACGATGCTCAGCATCCCTCCTCATCAGCGAAATACAAGTCAAAACCACACTGAGATATCACCTCACGCCAGTCAGAGTGGCTAAAATGAGCACATCAGAGAACTCTAGATGCTGGCGAGGATGTGGAGAAACGGGCACCCTCCTACACTGTTGGTGGGAATGTCAACTGGTACAGCCCCTCTGGAAAACAGTGTGGAGGTTCCTCAGGAAATTAACAATAGAACTCCCCTATAACCCAGCAATAGCACTGCTAGGAATTTACCCAAGGGATACAGGAATGCTGATGCATAGGAGCACATGTACCCCAATGTTCATAGCAGCACTCTCCACAATAGCTAAAACATGGAAAGAGCCTAAGTGTCCATCAACGGACAAATGGATCAAGAAGATGTGGTTTATCTATACGATGGAATACTACATGGCAATTAGAAAGAATGAAACCTGGCCATGTGTAGCAACATGGATGGACCTTGAGGCTGTTACGCTGAGCGAAATAAGTCAGGCAGAGAAGGACAGATACCATATGTTTGCATGTATAGTAGGATTAGGAGGAACTTAACGGAGGACCATGGGGGAGAAGAAGGGGGAAAATAGTGGGGGAGACAGAGAGAGGCAAACCATGAGAAGCTCTTGAATGCCAAGAATAAACTGAGGACTGATGGGTATGGGGGGAGGAGGGAGATGGGCATGGAACAGGGTACTTGTGGGGATGAGCACTGGGTGTTATATGGAAACCAACTTGACAATAAACTACTTGTAAAAAAATGGGCACTCAAAAAAAAAAAAAACAATGTCTGGCATATGGTAAGCACATTAACAGCTAAGGCTCATTATTAATATGAAGCTTTGAAATGGTAAAGCTAACTGGATGAAGAAGGGGTCATAGAAAAACAAAGATCAATTTCCTCTTTATAATTAACTTATCAATTGCTAGGAAATCTAGCATTCAAGTAAGCATATTCTTACTTGTATGCTCTATTATTAAGAAAATACTAGAAAAAAGCATCGTTTCAAGTTCTGGTACCAAACTACTTCTGTGTTATATGTGCCATCCATTTGAATTTCTTCTTTTAAAGGTATCTTATCTTAGGGGTCAGAGTGTATAATATTTCTTGAATAGGAGCATGTTAGTCCCAGTGGAGAATTAAAATCAGTTAATGTGAATGTCAAAAAAAATTTCATTCTTTTTTGATCACTAAGTAATATTTCAGTGTGTGTGTGTGTGCATGTGTGTATGTGTGTGTGGACACAGACATACATACATATATACTACATCTTTTTTATCCATTCATCAGTCAATGGGCATTTGGGATCTTTACATAACTTGGCTATTATTGATACTGCTGCTGTAAACATTGGGGTGCATGTGCCCATTCAAATCAGCATTTTTGTATCCTTTGGATAAATATCTAGTAGTGCAATTGCTTTGTGGAAGTTAGCCCTATGTTTAATTTTTTTAGTAACCTCCCCCATATTGTTCTCCAGACTGGCTGCACCAGTTTTCATTCCCACCAACAGTACAAAAGTGTTCTTTCTCTCCATCCTTGCCAACACCTATGATTTCCTGAGTTGTTAATTTTAGCCATTCTAACAGGTGTGAGGTAGTATATCATTATGGCTTTGATTTGCATTTCCCTGATGATGAGTGATATTGAGTATGGGTAATCCTTTCACTAATCCATTTAATTTTTAGGATCCCTGGGAGGGAGGGTATATCAAGGGGTACTTCATGAACTCTAGTCCTCATAGGCTAGCAGGAAACAGGTTTGACAACTGGAGTTGATTAAAAAGACCCAGAATATTTATGAAATTAGTTGATGCATGGTCAGTTCTGGATATAATAAAAGGCTTCCTACTGTCTAGCCAGATGTTTTGATGTATTGAGTGGGTACCAATTACCTGTATGCTGCCAGCCCTCCACCCACTCTCCCAATTCCTCTTCAAAGGAGATTAAGCTTTGAAGATTTCCCCTATAACTCTTCTTTTTAATTTGACAAATTAAGCTGAAATTATTATGTGGATGCTTTTGGCTACCACCTTGTTTGTTCAAACATCTGGGGGATGCAAGGGAATGGTGGAGATAGCAAAACACTGCTTAATTTTCTTGATTTGCAAGGCTTGTCCACAACAGGCCTCAGCAAGTTGGCAGGACCTCTCTTTGCTTGTGTAACTATTTGGACAGGTAGAACATACAAAGAACCAATACCAGGGAACCAGTGAGATTGGGCCACTTATGTAAATAGCTAGCAAGCCATGGAGTGGACATGTCTTATTGCCTTTTAAGTGTGGTCCTCCACCACTCATCCACTTTTAGCCATACTGATATTTGGATCCCCCCACCCCAAGGCAGTCTTACTGCCTTGCTTAGATATGGACCCTTTACTGCAAAAACAAGTACTTTCAGTATGACAAACAAAAACAACTGGACTGTGGTAAACAGAAGATTGAAAGAATATATAGTGCAACAGTGGAAAGAATATCACAGAAGGAATCTGGAGACCAGATTCAAATTTTAGCTTTGCCATTGACTTGCTGTGTGGTCTTGGTCAGGAATAGGTTTTTCAGACTCCCCATCATTATAAGTCATGTGTGTGTATATGTACATGTGTATGCATGCACATATGCATGGCCAGGGCCAAAATTGTTGATGGGGAGGGGAGTCCTCTAAAAGCCCTGGTGACTGACATTCTAGAAGTCTTGAAGACTAAATATGACAAATGTGATGGACATTTTAGGCTTGCCCTACATTTCAGAATGTACCCATAAGGATTCACTAGAGAAAAAGCTTCCTATAAGACAATCCCTCTGCAGCTATTGAGTTCCACAGTGACCCGAGTTTGAAAAGGGAATGATGAGAAAGTTTTCTTCTTACCAAATGAGACAAGGAAGGGCTTCACCAAGCAGCAGGATGTCAGGGTTGTATACATGGGCTTGGTTGAGATTTATAGGCCAAACCAATCATGCTAATAAAGGAGGCATAGAGTAACTGTTGCCCCATTAATCCTGTTCAAAATTGCCTTTTTGTTTCCCACTCCCCACTTCCAGACAAAAACACATGAAATTCCTTCCTATATGCAGTCTTTAAATCATAGTTCAGGGGTGCCTGGGTGGCTCAGGTTGGTTAAGCAACCAACTCTTGATTTTGGCTCAGATCTTGATGTCAGGATTGTGAGATTGAGCCCCATGTTGGGCTCCTTACTGAGTGTGGAACCTGCTTAAGATTCTCTCTCTCCCTCTCTCTCTGCCTCTTACCCCACTCCATCTCTCTCTCTAAAATAGATTAGATAGATGATAGATAGATAGATAGATAGATAGATAGATAGATAGATAGATAGAAAAGAAAAATTCTTAAAAAAATAAATCATAGTTCAGTGCTTTCAAGTTTGGTATTAATGAGGCTCCCTAGATAGGCCAAGGTATTTTGAGCTATTACTGGTTCAAGCTTCAGGACTGGAGCCCCAGAGCATATGGGGGAATTAGATCTTTCAGGCATTGGGAAGAGGCAAATGTTCCAGGGAATATGAAGACAACTGCTGCTGGGAACCTCCTCTGCAGGGGTAGAGGGAAAGAGGCCTGCTAACCAGCCACAATTTCAGTGTGCCTTAGAGTTGATGGTCTTGCTAAAGGTCATTTGGTGTAGCTGTCTGACTCTGCTCAGTCAACTATCCAAAGTAAGCTAGACACAGGGAAGGAGTATCCATGATTCCATAATAAGTTTAGGACAGCGCTGGTTTCCTCTTACAAGCAATAGTTTCTTTATATAGATTCATTCCTTTATCCTCATCTCAAACAACCACTGTTGTTTTCTACTCTTTATGGGAACATAAAGAGTATCCTTCAAATAAACTTATCCTTCAAATAAGACTAAAAAAAAATATGCCAAATGCTCAGAATTGTGGTGTATTCCAGCCATCTATACTAAGAAGGATCAGAGGGGCACCTGGATGGTTCAGTTGGTTAAGTGTCTGACTTCAACTCAGGTCATGATCTCATAGCTAGTGAGTTCAAGCCCTGTGTCAGAATCTGTGCAGACAGCTCAGAGCCTGGAGCCTGCTTCAGATTCTATGTCCCCCTCTCTCTCCTCCCCTCCTCTGATCATGCTCTGTCTCCCTCCGTCTCTCAAAAATAAATAAACATTAAAAAAAAAAAGAGGATCAGAGGCGGGGCACCTGGGTGGCTCAGTTGGTTAAGCATCTGACTTGGTTTCAGCTCGGATCATGATCTCATGATTTTTTGGGATTGAGCCCCTCATCGGGCTCTGCACTGGCAGTGGGGATCTTGCTTGGGATTCTCTGTCTCCCTCTCTCTCTCTCAACATTCTCTCTCTCTTTTTAAATGTTTTATTTATTTCTGAGAGAGAGAGAGAGAGAGAGAGAGAGAGAGAGACAGCATGAGCAGGGGAGGATCAGAGAGAAAAGGAGACACAGAATACAGAACAGGCTCCAGGCTCTGAGCTAGCTGTCAGCACAGAGCCCAATGCGGGGCTCGAACCCACGAACCACAAAAGATCATGACCTGAGCTGAAGTTGGACGATTAACCAACTGAGCCACCCATGCACCCATCTCCCTCTCTCGCTGACCCTTTCCCATTGGTGCTGTGTCTCACTCAAAATAAATAAATTAATTTTAAAAAAAAAAAGAAGGATCAAAGGTAGAATAAAGGAAAGATTTTTTTTTTGTCTAGACCATGGTAAAATAGCTGTTTGCAAGGCTTCATCTCTTTAGAATATGGTAAACTGCTTGAAATGTTTGGCAGCCACTACCTCTCAATCACTGGAAATTATACTTCAGTTCAACCAAGTGGAACAACTGGCTCAACTTCTATACTGTGACTATGAGGTTTAATATTGCTGACCCCTCCTTGGTAGAATTTCCAGCCTCTCTCATCTTGGTTATGTTAGCCTGTGAACCATCAGATTTCACAACTTGGGTCTGAGAGATAAATGTAAAATCTCATTACTCCTGGTTCTCTTGGTAGGCACAAGAGACAAACACTAAATGGTATACTCAGCACATATACCTGTGAGTCCTTATAATTCACAGATCTGTTTCAATTGAACAGAAGCCCAAGAACCTCAACAAAGCAGCTGCATTACAGAAGGAAAATCTCTATTTATTTGTTAGGTTGTATATATCCTCTGCAAGTGAATATCTAGGGAATGCTTTAGTGACTTCAGCCACTGAAGACTTTCTGAGTTTAGAGATGTGACTGTTTCCAATGAAATAGAGGGCTGTCAGGAATTATTTTTATAAGCAGATAATAAAAAAGATAATTTGGTCTGTCAATAGGGCAGGAATGAGGACCTTGGCCTCAAGTGTGCAAGCTTGGGTAAACCTAGTAAAATATGTCAGGATGAGGTAATCTCACCAATAGAAAAAGAAAAAGATTGATGGGCCTGCCCCAGAGAACCAACCTCATAGTCTGTCTCTGGTAGTGAATTAGTACATACTACTTATACAAATGTTCATCTGGTTGTGATAAAACTCCAAGACTGGAAAGAGGCTTGAAAGTCTATTCAGTCAATCCAATTATTTCCTGGCAACACCCAAAGAGATGAATCTTTCATTTCTTTTTTTTTTTTTTAACATATTTTTATTTATTTCTAGGAGAGAGAGAGAGAGAGAGAGAGAGAGAGAGACAGCGTGAGCAGGGTCAGAGAGAGGGGATACAGACTCAGAAATAGGCTCCAGGCTCTGAGCTGGCAGTCAGCACAGAGCCCGACGTGGGGCTCGAACCCACGAACCGCAAGATCATGACCTAAGCGAAAGTTGGACGCTTAACTGACTAAGCCACCCAGGCGCCCCAAATCTTTCATTTCTTAATGAAGTGTTATCTCAAAGATTTCTCCAACCTTCTTAGAAAGACATTGAAGTACACAACACTTCTCATTAGTAGAAAGTATTGCCTTGGCTCTAATCTAAATCCTTTCTGCTGCTCTTCATATTTAATTTCTTTTTATCCATCTGTGGCTAAGATGTGATGTCCTAGATAAGCTATTCAGACTCCACAATGCCCCTGTTGGTAAGGATCCTACCTCCCAGTCTAGGACAGATGCCTGCCACTGGGCAATCTTGTCAATATTCTCCAAACGCCGCTTGCGCTCATTGATCTGCTGAGTCACGTTTCTCATGACAGCTAGAGCAGCTGCCACATACCTGTAGTCACTGTGAAGACACAAAAGTGCAAGTTCAGTGAATCAATGTGATAGAGAACCAACTGTTGGGTGCCAACCCTAATGTCCATTCTTCTCTTCTTACTTAGTAACAGAGTCCTGATTTTCAGATGGAACCCATCTCACATGGAATAAAAAATTACGTTTCTTATATTTATTTACAGTAAGGGGTGACTATGCAACTAGCCCAGTGATACATAAATAGAAATGTTGGGCAGAAATTTTCAGAAACCTCCTTTAAGGAAGATAGCATACCCGTCTTTAGCCCTTACTCAATCCTGATGCTTGGAATATAGATGTGATAGTTGAACTTCTGGCAGCCATGTTGGACCATGAGGACAAGGTTCCTTCTTCTATGGATATAATAACAGAAAGTTGGGAGAAACCCAACTCTCTGATAACCATAGAGTACCAAAGCAGTCATGGACTGCCTACCTGCATACTCTTATTTACATGCAAGGGAAATAGACTCCTATCTTTTGTTTCAGCATTATTTTTGTATCCAGTATCATATAACCAGCCAAGATTCAAGAAGGCAGCCTTATTCACAGCACACTCCAGAACTTTTCCATCCTTTCTATCACTTATTTCTAGGGAACTCTGCCCAAAGTCACTGTGAAATAATATCCACTCTTTTCCTCCAGTAAGATATAGAAATAGGATGTAGCATAGTGGTTAAGAATAGACTCTGGAGCCAGACTCTTTGGGCTCAAATCCTAGTTCTGTCACTGACTAGTGGTATGGCCCTTGGCAATTCTCACTGACTCTCTCAATGACTCAGTTTCCTCATATGCAAAATGGGGAGAATTATAGTAGGATTTATTGAGGGTTTAGTCATCCACATAGACATTTTTACTCTTGGCTTATAGTAAATAGTAGCAGTATTATTAATACAAATCAAAGTGCAACTTCTAAGCCTAGTTTCCTGGGATTATGGATGGCCTACTTGTTGAAAGTTATACCACCCTGCTCAATTTTCTATGCTTGTCTGATCTGATTTCCAATTAAATAGTTCTTGTGAAAGGCAGGTTGAAAATGAGATCCCAGCCATTTTGTGGAGCTATAATAGACTGAGAAGTCAAGAGGATGAGTTATGATTCAGTCTTAACTAACCTTTTCTTTAAAAACTGAACATGCTTTGTGGTCATTAACCTGTTCACTGTCCCAGCACCCATTTGAAAGAAGAAAGGAGGGAAAAAATAGATACACAGCAACTTTTTCTTTCCTAATACATTGAAGTGCAGGATGGTTGACCAATCATAGGTACAGGGAAGGTAGTTCTAACTGCCAAAGCAGACATTATGCAGTACCTCCTCTTAGATGGCCTCCCTGTGTTCTCTGAACACTTGCCAGACCATAGTCTTCAAATGCTACTGCATTTTATCACCTCCGGTGACCAGATATTCTACACCTGCTAACCACTTTACTCTGTCTCAAGATAGCTGTGTTAAAAACAAACAAAAACAACATAAAAACCCATATTTATTCTGAGCCTTAATAAATGTTAGCTATTATCAGTTTTCCTTCTGGATCCTAATACTGACTTATATTGAACTCATGGTTGACTAATGCTTCCTAAGTCTCTTTAAAATATGCTGTCTTGGGGCGCCTGGGTGGCTTAGTCGGTTAAGCGTCCGACTTTCGCTTAGGTCATGATCTCGCAGTTCGTCGGTTCGAGCCCCGCGTCGGGCTCTGTGCTGACTGCCAGCTCAGAGCCTGGAGCCTGTTTCAGCCTGTGACTCCCTCTCAAGCCCTCCCCTGCTCACACTGTCTCTCTCTCTCTCCTAAAAATAAATAAAACATTAAAAAAATTTTTACAAAAATGAAATAAAATATGCTGTCTTGGGGGCACTTGGGTGGGTCAATTGGTTAAGCATCCATGTTTCAGACCAACCAAGGTCATGATCTTGCAGTTTGTAAGTTCAAGCCCCGTGTCCGGCTCTGTGCTGACAGCTTAGAGCCTGGAGCCTACTTTAGATTCTGTGTCTCCCTCTCTCTCTGCCCCTCCCTCCTTATCTCTCAAGAATAAATAAACATTTAAAAAATTAAATACATTGTCTATAAGCTGAATCTCTCTAGGTCTGTCCTTGAACTCTAAGTCTCCCTCTTAATTTCTTAGACCCAATTACAAAATCTTACATTTGTTCCTGTTATATTTCATCCTTTTACAGTTACTTGCTGCAGCCTATGGGCAATCTATTGGACTCTGTGTGACTATCAAAGTTTCTCCCTGGCAAGACTACCTGAGTCTGCCATTTGGAAACAGAATAGGGTGATAATGGAAGGGATAGCTGAAGTGTAGAAGATGCTGACATAAATAAGTACCCCTTTTCTTTGGGCCCACTTAATGTCTCCCATGCTATTCCTCTCTCTGGTTTGAGATATCAGAAAATGACTTAAGCCACTTTTAGTGAGGTAAAACATAAAGCTTTATGTCCAATATGGTAGCCCCAGCCACATTTATTTAAAATTAAATATAATTAAATATTATTACTTCAGTTGAACCACCTACATTTCTCAACACTCAATAGCCATATACGACCAGCAACTACTACATTGGACAGAACTGATATAAAATATTTATATTATTGTAGAAAGTTCCATTGGACAGCACTGGTATCAGAATGCCTATCATCTCTGACCCCATGTACTACTTAGCCATGGACTCATTACTGTCACTATGCGAGACAAGTCAACCTTTGCCATATTTAGCTGGCTGCCTTTCTTACAATGGTTCGAGGGTGAAATGTCCCGATTTTTAACCTGCCCCACTAGATTTAGCAGTGGCTGAGAAAAGAAGTGAATAGTTTTTGTCTTGCCTGAACCCTGCTCAGAGCCCCCAGCTCCTTGATGAGATCTACTAAACCATGATTGTCTTGTTCCAGACATGTCAGCTAACCTCCCCCTGATATAGTCTTCCTTCCTGTCAGCTTAAGGAAGGTTGTATGGCAGGGTGGGAAAACATCACCCTTCTTCAAGAAAAGGCAGTATTATCATTCATTTATTACTCTCCATCCCTCTTCTCCTTTAGAGGCCGCTTTGACTGCTTGCATTTCAGACCTCCTTATCTGAACACCTATCCGACTAAGCTCTCAAGCTGACAGCAGCCTCTAATTGACTTCAAATCCAAGCTACTCTGAGATGCATCACAGGAGCCATCATCTTAATACAGTTTCCTGAGACCTGCCCAAATAGGTGGCCCATGGCCTAGGGGTAGTGCTGGGCCCAACAGGTCACTCTAAAGGAGGGCAGTGATTCATGTGCCCTACCAATGCCTGAGCAATTCTCTCAGGACTCTGGAGCCCAGGGCATGGAAAAAGAGGGGACCAGGGACCCAGAGGGCAAGAAGGCTTTGAGACAGGGGTTCTAGTCACAAGGTGAAGGAGCATAGGGATAGCAAGTCCCTTGCAGATATCCCATCTAACTAGGTCCCACTAAACTCAATAAGGGCCTGAGGTTGCATTGGCTTAAGAAACTTACATAGCTTTTGGCTGTGCTTTGAAAAGGTCTTTGTGGGGCTATTAAAAACAATTACACAATATATAATTTATCTATTAATATCATCAGTCCACAAGTATGATTTTTAGAACCTCCTGCTATATTCTATGAAATAGATACTCAGGAGTAGGTGAGAGATGAGCTGCAAGATAAAAACATTTGAGTTTTTCTACCACTGGTGGTATACCCCGGTCACTCCTATGAGATTTAGGTTCAAATGATTATTGCTTCTGGTCACTTAGTACCATGAAGTATAACTGTGGAAGTCATTTAGGCTCATGATATCATAGGCTGGGATAACTGGAAGAGGTCTTCCAGATTGCCTAGTTATATGGTTCATAAACCTTTTTGGGACATGAAAATTATCTGGAAGCCTCTTACAAATCTAGGTTCCCAGACCACTGTCCACACTTTGTGTCCCTGCCTTGCCACACATATATATTTGCTTTCTGGGCCTCAGTCCTTCCAGTCATAAAATGAGAAAATCTGACTGCAAGACCTTCAATTAAGGGCCTTTCCATTTTAGGTGCCATATATATTTCCATTTTTTTAAATTAGTTTATTGTCAAGTTGGTTTCCATATAACACCCAGTGCTCATCCCCACAAGTACTCTCCTCCATGCCCATCACCATTGTTATTTTTAAAATATACTAATTTTAGTGGGAGTTCGTCAGTGTCTTATTAGTTCTCACAAGAAATTGTATCCTTAGAAAAACTGGAACTCCATTCTGGCAATGGTCTGTATTAAGTATTTTAAAATAACTTTCTGTCACCTCCAAATTTCATGTCTAATGAGGATGCCCACCAATCCCCAGCTAGTAAACAGACTCAGGAAGGAGGGAACACAGTCCTCTTTTGTGAGGTCCTTCACTACCTGTCTCCCTCATAGCCAACACAGCATGGCAGGCAGAGCTACCACTGGTGGTATTCACACACAAAGGGAGAGTCCAGTGTTACCACATTTAGATTCAAATTTGAAATTTGTCCAAGGCTCCAGTGCTATTGAGGCACATGACCTATGATTTGCTAAAGAAACAACATCAACTTAAAAATGAACCCAGGGATTGGCTTTAAGCTTAGCATAAACAAAGCCATCTAGCCAATATCCATGGCCTTATGCAACTAGGTCTGGAGGTCAGCTCCAAAGAAACTAGGCAATGGAGCCAAATGAAAGTAGGAAGTAGAAAGGTAGAAAGTAGGCCTAATGAGAATTAGGCAGAAAGCTAAGGGAAATTAGACAAAAGTCATCTTTCTTCTTGGATAGTTCAATCAGGAAGAGAGTTGAAATAAGTCTAAGGTCACGGATTTAATAATAATTAAAGGCAGGCTATAAAAAGGCTGAGGGCTTTAGCTCATAATGTAAAGCATGTGAGGGGGGGTGGTTCACTCATTGTTGGAGATGACTCTCAGCATATACCTTACTGGTAGGCTCATTTGCTGGTAGGTCATTTCCAGTTAGAGAGGGAGAGATAAGCTTCTTCATTTAGGGGTTGGTTTTCTTGAAAATACTGAAAAATTGTATAAAATCAAAAAACAATACTTCAGGAGAAGTCTCAAGTCTATTTCCCCCCAGTCATACTCTGGGTCTAAAGGGAAGGTACAGTTGGGATGAGGCAGAGGAGAGTGGAAAAGACTAAAGAATACCAGGGATGTGGCCATGTAGAAGAAAACTAACATGAGTACAAGTTATGTAGGCTGTTATTAGGATATTGAACCTAACAGAGTGGAATAAACACTTATACAATCATTCCATTTGGATTCATTAACTTGGCTAAACTCAGATCTAAGACCCAGCTGAGCTCCCTGAAGGAAGGGTCTAAGTTGTTTAGTAATGATGATGCATACTGACTTTTTGTGCATACTGATTCACAGCTTTATAAGAAACTCTCATAAGCGTCCCCGTGCTTTACACACACAATAATGTAACAAAAAAAATCATCATCCCATTGTGCAGATAAGCTAACAGAAGCTCAGAAATGGCTAAAAGAGATATATTCTTCATAAACACCAATATGTAGATGATAATCTCCCTAACTCCTGCTTCCCTTTATCCTTTACCTGTGGTCCTGGGCGGTATACTTGAGGAGCTCAGCCAGTTGTAAGGGATACTTGCAGATCTTCTGCACTGGAGTCAAAAGGAATCCATCAATAGCAATGTCGATCATTTGCTGCAAGAGGCGGCAAGCCTCAAAGAAGTGCTGGTAGCGGCTGTCTTTCATCAGTTTGGAGAGTTCCATGCAGGCATCCAGGTGGTTGTTACAGTACTCAGAGTATATCCAGAATCCATCTTGCTATGAGTACAGGAAAAATGGAGAAGAAAAAATGAGTACTGAGTATTCCAAAGAAATTTTGGAGAAATAAGAAAACAGATCTTGTCCTTATGTAGTATATTAAAATAACAATATCAATTTTTCCTAAATTGATCCAAAATTTAATTAGTAATAGAAATAAAGGAATTATTTGGGAAGTAGAAAAACTGCAAACATTTGTATAGAGAAAATAAGTAGGAACATAATGAAATTCTATAAAAAAAGGGTAATAATGGAGCGCTGACCCTGACAAAAGTGAGAATACTACAGCAATAAAATTATGGCACTAGATTTTATTATTTTTTCAAGTTTCTATTTCATTTTTCCCCCTTGTTTTGATATGGGCAATTTTGGTGAAATTGTTGTTACTAACATACTGTTGGGCTATCCAGGGAAACCCATAATTACATAAAGTATACTTTTTAAAACATTTTTTATAGTTTATTGTCAAGTTGGTTTACATATAACACCCAGTGCTCATCCCAACAAGTGCCCTCCTCCATGCGCACCACGCCCCCTTCCCCTCTCATCAGTTTGTTCTCAGCATTCAAGAGTCTCCCATAGTTTGCTTCCCTCCCTCTCCCCAACCACTTTTCCCCTTCTTCTCCCGCCTCGCCTTCCGTTAACTTCCTCCTAATCCACCTATATGTGCAAACATAGGTATTTGTCCTTCTCTGCCTGACTTATTTCGCTCAACATAACACCCTCAAGATCCATCCATGTTGCTACACATGGCCAGATTTCATTCTTTCTCATTGCCATGTAGTATTCCATTGTATAAATATACCACATCTTGATCCATTCATCAGTTGATGGGCACTTAGGTTCTTTCCATGTTTTGATTATTGTTAGGAGTGCTGCTATGAACATTGGCCTCTACTACAAAGCTGTAATCATCAAGACAGTATGGTATTGGCACAAAAACAGACACATAGACCAATGGAATAGAATAGAGAAATCAAGTTTCTATTTTCATTCCAGATAGTTAACATACAGTATTATATTAGTTTCAGGTGTACAATATAGTGATTCAACAATTCCATACATCACCCAGTGCTCATCACAACAAGTACACTTCTTAATCCCCATCATTTTTTTCTCTGCCAGGTAAGAATCTGTTTCTTGGTTTGTTTCCATCTTTTTTCCCTCTGTTGCTCATTTGTTTTGTTTCTTATATTCCATATATGAGTGAAATCACATTGCATTTTTCTTTCTCCTAGATTTTATAGCCTTTAGCTTGATCCATATATCATATATTTGTCTTTCTCTGATTGACTTACCTCGCTTAGTATAATTTTTCTAGCTCCACCCACATCATTGCAAATGACAAGATTTCATTATTTTTGATGGCTGAGTAATAGTCCATTGTGTATCTATACTACACCTTCTTTTTTAAATTTCCTTTAAAACATTTTTAATGCTTATTTACTTTTTTTTCTTTACAAATAGTTTATTGTCAAGTTGGTTTCCATATTACACCCATCTTTATCCATTCATCAGTTGATAAACATTTGGGCTCTCTCAGTAGTTAGGCTACTGTAGATAATGCTGCTATAAACACTGGGGTGCATGTACCCCTTTGAATCAGTATTTTTGTATCCTTTGGGTAAAAAGCTAATAGTGCAATATCTGGATCATAGGTATTTATATTTTTAGTTTTTTGACAATCTCCATACTGTTCTCCAGAATATCTGCACCAGTTTGCATTCCCACCAGCAGTGCAAGAGAGTTCCCCTTTCTCTGCATTCTCCTCAACGCTTATTTCTTCTGTTGTTAATTTTAGCTATTCAGAATGGTGTGAAATGGTATCTCATTGTGGTTTTGATTTGTAGTTCCCTGATGATGAGTGATGTTGAGAATCTTTTCATGTGTCTGTTAGCCATCTGGATGTCTTCATTGGAAAAGTGTCCATGTCTTCTGCCCATTTCTTAACTAGGTTGCTTGTTTCTGGGGTGTTGAGTTTGATAAGTTCCTTATAGATCTTGGATACTAACCCTTTATCATATATGCCATTTGCAAATGTCTTTTCCCATTCCATAGGCTGCCCTTTAGTTTTGTTGATTATTTCCTCCACTTTTTTTTTAAATGTTTTTATTTATTTCCAGGAGAGAGAGAGAGATAGCATGAGCAGGGGAGGGTCAGAGAGAGAGGGAGTCACAGACTGAAACAGGCTCCAGGCTCTGAGCTGGCAGTCAGCACAGAGCCCGACGCGGGGCTCGAACCGACGAACCGCGAGATCATGACCTAAGCGAAAGTCGGACGCTTAACCGACTAAGCCACCCAGGCGCCCCAATTTCCTCCACTTTTCAGAAGCTTATTATCTTGATGAAGTTCCAATAGTTAATGTTTGCTTTCATTTTGCTTACCTTCAACAATATGTCTAGTAAGAAGTTCCTACAGCTGAGGTCAAAGAGTTTGCCACCTGTGTTTCCTCTAGGATTTTTGTGAGTTCCTCTCTCACATTTAGGGCCTCATCCATTTTGAATTTATTTTTGTGTACTGTGTAAGAAATCCGTGTTTCTTTGTTCATATTCTTCTTAGAAAATCGCTTCTGTTGATTTTCTATTGTTATAAATGGCGTATGAAAGTCTGCTGCTACTGTGTTATTATCAAGAAGTTTCCTTCTATCAGTCCACAAATTGATTTCCTGGGTGTTCCAAGTGATCTGACCTCAATACGGCTGTGTTTGAGAGACCAGGGAAGCCTAGGGTAACCCTATGTCTCCATTATCTTTACTCCTCTCAAGATTTCATTCTTTTATATGGCTGAGTAATACTCCACTGTGTGTGTGTTGTTGTTGTTTCTTATTTATTCATTCATCAATTGATGGACATTTGAGCTGTTTCCATTATCTGGCTATTGTTGATAATGCTGTTATCAATTTTGGGGTGTATGTATACCTTTGAATTACTAATACTGTAACTTCTGCATAAATACATTGTAGTACAATTTCTGAATGGGGTAATTCCATTTTTAACATTTTGAGGAATCTCCACAGTTTTCCAGAGAAGCTGCACCATGTGCATCCCTACCAACAGTGTAAGAGGGTTCTTTCTCCACATCCTTACCAATATCTGTTGTTTCCTGTGTTTATTATAGTCATTCTGAAATGTGTAAAATGATATCTCATTGTAGCTTTGATTTGTATTTCCCTGATAATAAGTGATGTTGAAAATATTTTCTTGTGTCTCTTAGCCATCTCTATGACTTCTTTGGAAAAAAAATATCTATTCATGTATTCTGCCCATTTTTTAGCTGAATAATTTGTTTTTCAGGTGTTGAGTTTCATAAATTCTTATATATTTTGGATACTAACCTTTTATCATAGATGTCATTTGCAAATATCTTTTCCCATTTCTTTTAGTTTTGTTGATTGTTTCCTTTCCTGTGAAGAATTTTAATCTTGATTATGTCCCAACAGTTTATTTTACCTATTGTTTCCCTTGCCTCAGGAGACATATCTAGTAAGAAGTTGTTATGGCTGATGCCAAAGAGGTTAGTTATTGCCTGTGTTCTCCTCTAGGATTTTTTTCTTTGCCATTTCTAACAGACTCAATTTATTGGCCCCCAACATTTAATCACCAGTATCTAAGCACCTCTACTCACTTTAGCTTTTATGAAGCTTTTGTTCAAGCAAGCACTCCAATAATTTTCGTTATGCTCCTCTGCTTTTATGTGTGGTTTGTAATAGATAGATGATAGATAGATAGACAGATAGATAGATAGATATAGATATATTTTTATATATGTAAAATATTTATTTAATTTTATTTAAATCCAGGTTACTTAACAGGTAGTATAATAATGCTTTCAGTGGTTGAATTTAGTGATTCATTACTTATGTATAACACCCAGTGCTCATCCCAGTGAGTACCCTCCTTAATGCTCACCACCAATTTACCCCAAACCCCCTCCATGCAACACCCCTCCAGTAACTCTCAGGTTTTTCTCTGTATCTAAGAGTCTTTTAATGGTTTGCCTCCCTCTCCGTATATATCTTATTTTTCCTTCCCTTTGCATATGCTCACCTATTTTGTTTCTTAAATTCTACATATGAGTGAAATAATATATTTCTTTCTGTAAATTACTTATTTTGCTTAGCATAATACATTCTAGTTCCATCCATGTCATTGCAAATGGCAAGTTTTCATTCTTCTTGATCGCTGAGTAATATTCCATTGTGTGTGTGTGTGTGTGTGTGTGTGTGTGTGTGTGTGTGTACACCACATCTTCTTTATCCATTCATCAGTTGATGGACATTTGGGCTCTTTACATAATCTGGCTATTGTTGACAGTGTTGCTGTAAACATAGGGGTGCATGTGCCCCTTCGAATCACCATTTTTGTATCCTTTGAATAAAAACCTAGTAATGCCATTGCTGAGTTGTAGGGTAGCTCTATTTTTAATTTTTTGAGGAACTTCCACACCATTTCCCAGACATGGCTGCACCAGTTTGCATTCCCACCAAAAGTCCAAATTGTTTCCAGTGTCTCTGCATCCTCACAAATATCTGTTCTTTCCTGAGTTGTTAATTTTAGTCATTCTGACAGATTTGAGGTAATATCTCACTGAGGTTTTGGTTTGTATTTCCCTGATGATGAGTGATGTTGAGGATCTTATCATGTGTCTGTTAGCCATCTAGATGTCTTCTTTGGAAAAGTGTCCATTCTTGTGTTTTGCCCATTTCTTCTCTGCATTATTTGCTTTTGGGGTGTTGAGTTGATAAGTTCTTTACAGATCTTGGATACTAGAATATATATTAGTACCTGAATGTCATCCAATATGTCACTTGAAAATACCTTCTCCCATTCCATCAGTTGCCTTTTAGATTTTTTAAAAAATGTACAGTTTATTTTTGAGACAGAGAGAGACAGAAAATGAGCAGGGGAGGGGCAGAGAGAGAGAGGGAGACACAGAATCCAAAACAGGCTCCAGGTTCTGAGCTGCCAGCACAGAACCTGATGCGGAGCTTGAACCCACGAACTGCGAGATCATGACCTGAGCCAAAGTAGGACGCTTAACCGACTGAGCCACCCAGGCACCTCGGATGCCTTTTAGTTCTATTGATTGTTTCCTTTACTGTGTAGAAGATTTTTTATCTTGATGAGTTCCCAACACTTTCACTTTGCTTTTGTTTGCCTTTTTTGTCCAGAGACGTCCAGTAAGAAGTTGCTGCAGCCAAGGTCATAGAGGTTGCTGCTTGTGTTGTCCTCTAGGATTTTGATGGCTTCCTGTCTCACATTTAGGCATTTCATCCATTTTGAATTTATATTAGTGTATAGTGTAAGGAGGTGGACCAGTTTCATTCTTTTGCATATTGTTGTCCTGTTGTCCCAACACCATTTGCTAAAGAAACTTTACCCCGTTGGATATTCTCTCTTGGTTTGTTGACGATTAATTAACCATACAGCTGTGGGTCCATTTCTGAGTATTCTATTCTTTTCCATTGATCTATGTGTCTATTTTTCTGCCAGTACCATACTGTCTTGATGACTACAGCTTGTAATGCACCTTGAAGTCCAGAATTGTGATCCTTTGGCTTTGCTTTTATTTTTCAGGATTGTATTGCTGTTCGGGGTCTTTTGTGGTTCCGTGAAAAATTTTGGATTGTTTGTTCTAGCTCTGTGAAGAATGCTGTTGATATTTTGATAGGGATTCCATAAAATGTGTAGATTGCGTTGTGTAGTATAAACATTTTTACAATATTTGTTCTTTCAGTCCATGAACATGGAATGACTTTCCAGTTCTTTGTCTCACCATCACTTTCTTCCATCAGGATTTCACAGTTTTTGGAGTAAAGATCTTTTACCTCTTTGGTTAGGTTTAGTACTAGGTATCTTAAAGTTTTGGGAAAGTTGTAAATGGGATCGATTCCTTGATTTCTCTTTCTGTTGCTTTGTTATTTTAGAAATGCAACAGATTTATGTACATTGATTTCGTATCCTGGGACCTTACTAAATTCATATATCAGTTCTCACAAAATTTTTGTGGAGTCCTTTGGGTCTTTTACATAGAGTATCATATTTTCTGCAAATAGTGAAAATTTGGCTTCTATCTTGCCATTTGTATGCCTTTCATTTGCTTTTGTTGTCTGATTGGAGAGGATAGAATGTTCAGTACTATAAATAACAGTGATCAAAGTGGACATTGCAGTCTTGTTCTTGATTGTAGAGGAAAAGTTCTCAGTTTTTCCACAATGAGGATCATATTAGCTATGAGTCTTTTGCAAATGGCCTTTATGATGTTGAGGTATGTTCCTTCTATCCCTATGTAGTTGAGGGTTTTTTTTCAAGGATGGATGCTGTACTTTGTTAAATGTTTTTTCTGCGTCTATTGAGAGGGTCATATGGTTCTTATCTCACTTTTATTAATGTGGTGTATCATATTGATTGATTTTCAAATATTGAACCACACTTGCAACCCAGGAATAAATCCCAGTTGATTATGATGGATGATTATTTTAATGTACTGTTGGATTCAATTTGCTAGTATCCTACTGAACATTTCTGCACCCATGTTCATCAGGGATATTGGCTTGTAGTTCTCCTTCTTAGTAGGGTCTTTGCTTCTGGAATTAAGGTAATGCTGGCCTTGCAGAATGAGTTTGTCAGTTTTCCTTCCATTTCTACTCTTTTGAACAGTTTGAGACTAGGTCCTAACTCTTCTTTAAAAGTTTGGTAGGGCGGACGCCTGGGTGGCTCAGTCGGTTAAGGGTCTGACTTTAGCTCAGGTCATGATCTCACAGTTTGTGGGTTTAAGCCCCCTGTGGGGCTCTGTGCTGACAGCTCAGAGCCTTGAGCCTTATTTGGTTTTGTGTCTCCCCTTCTCTCTGCCCCTCCCCTGATCATGCTCTCTCTCTCTCTCTCTCTCTCTCTCTGTCTCTCTCTCTCTCTCCCTCTGCTTCTCAATAATAAATAAATGTTAAAAATTTGAAAAAAAGTTTGGTAGTGGAGGGAGATCCAACATGCCGGGGTAGAATTCTCCTGTGAAGCCATCTGGCCCTGGACTTTTGTTTTTGGGAAATTTTTGATTACTGATTCCTTTCCTTTGCTGGTTATCTGTCTGGTCAAGTTTTCTATTTCTTCCTGTTTCAGTTTTGGCAGTTTATGTTTCTAGGAATTTATCTATTTCTTACAGCTTGCCCAATTTATTGGCATATAATTTTTCATAAAAGTATCTTATAATTGTCTGTATTTCTGTGGTGTTGGTTGTGATCTCTCTTTCCTCATTCATAATTTTATTTATTTGTCTCCTTTCTCTTTTCTTTCTGATAAGTCTGGCGATGGGTTTATCAGTTTTATTAACTTTTTCAAAGAACCAGCACCTGGTTACATTGATCTGTTATCCTACTTTTTAATTTGTTTGTTTCTATATCATTTTCTTCCTGCCCTAATCTGTATTATTTTCCTACTGCTTGCTTTAGGCTTAATTTGTTGTTGTTGTTTTTCTAGATCCTTTAGGTGTAAGGTTAGGTTGTGTAATTGAGATTTTTCTTGCTTCTTGAGGTAGGTCTGAACTACTATATACTCCCCTCTTACGGCCACTTTTCTTGCATCCCAAAGGTTTTGGGCCATCATGCTTTCATTTTCATTTGTTTCCATGTATTTTTATATTTCTTCTTAAATTTCCTGATGGACCCATTTATTATTTAGTAGGATGTTCTGTAATCTCCATGTATTTTTGATCTTTCCAATTTTTTTTCTTTTGGTTGAGTTCAAGTTTCAGACCATTTTGGTCAGAAAACATGCATGATATTATCTCAATCTTTTTGTATTTCTTAAGGCCTGATTTGTGAATGTGATCTATTCCGGACAAGTATACTTGATAAGTATGTGTATTCTGTTGCTTTAGGATAGAATGTTCTAAATATAATCTGGTCCTGTGTGTTATTCAAATCCACTGTTTTCTTGTTGATTTTCTATTTGAATGAAGAGTTCATCGATTTAAGTGGGGTGTTAAAGTTCCCTACTATTATTGCATTAGTATCAATTAGTTCCTTTACGTTTGATATTAAGTTCTTTATGTATTTGAGTGCCCCATGTTAGATGCATATGTATTTGCAAATCTTATATCTTCTTGGTAGCTTGTCCCCATTATGATTATATAGTATCTCTCTTTGTCTCCTTTATAGATTTTGTTTTGAATTCTATTTTGTCCAATATAGGTATTCCTACTCTTGCTTTTTTTTTTTTTTTTTTTTACATTTACTTGCCTGACAAATGTTTCTTCATACCCTCACTATCAATCTGCTGGTCTTCAGATCTGAAATGAGTCATCTTGTAGATGAGTCTTTTTTTTTTTTTAATTTTATTTTATCACTTCTGTGGCCCCATCTTTCGATTGGAGCATTTAGCCCATTTACATTCAGGGTAATTATTGATAGATATGCGTTTATTATTATTTTGCTACTTGTTTTGTGGTTGTTTTTGTAGTTTTTCTCTGATTCTTCTCTTTCTTTCATAATTTTCTAGTTTTCTTTAGTGATATACTTTGATTCCTTACTCTATTATTTGCATATCTATTATTGTTTTTCGATTTGTGGTTGCCATTCAGTTTGTATGTAACATCTTCTGCATACAGAAATCTATATTAAACAGCGGATGACCAATTTTGGACTCATTGTTTACTACTTTTCCCTCATCATTTCAGATATTTTGTATTATATTCTATATCTTTTTATTTTGTGCTTCGCTTAATTGATTTTTATAGATATACTAATTTTTTGCTTTTGTGTTTCCTGTTTTTCATACTCTTACTTTTGATTTGTGGTTTCCAATCACAAAATACCCCTTAATATTTCTTGTAGGGCTGGTTTAATGATCATGAATTCTTTAAACTTTTGTTTGTCTGAGAAACTTTTTTTTTTAATGTTTACTTAATTTTGAGCAAGAGAGGCAGAGTGTGAACAGGGTAGGAGCAGAGAAAGAGGAAGACACAGAATCCAAAGCAGGCTCTAGGCTCTGAGCTGTCAGCATAGAGCCCGATGCAGGGCTTGAACTCACAAACTGGGAGATCAGACCTGAGCTGAAGTCAGATGCTTAATCGACTGAGCCACCCAGGCACTCCTGTCTGGGAAACTTTCTCTCTCCTTCTGTTCTGAATAATAGCCTTGCTCAATAAAATATTCTTGGCTGAATATTGTTTTCTTTTAGCATTTTCAACATTTTGACCATGTCCATCTTGTCTGGAAGATTTCTGCTGAAAAAAAATCATCTGAGAGCATTATGAGTTTTCCTTTGCATGTAGCTGTCTTCTTTTCTCTTGTAGCATTTAAAATTCTTTCTTTATAACTACTTTTTACCATTTTAATTACTATGTGTCTTGGTGTGGACCTCCTTAAGTTGAATTTGTTGGAGGAATCTCAGTGCCTCCTGAATCTGGATCTCTCCTTCCTTCCCCAGAATAAGGAATTTTTCAGCTATTATTTTTTCAAATATATTTTCTGCCACCTTTCTCTCTCTTCTTCTGAGATCTCTATAATGCAAATATCAGTTCACTTTATGGGGTCACTGAGGTCTCTATGTCTGTTTTTATTATGCAGTATTTGTTTGTCTCTCACCTGTTCAGGACAAGCAACGTAGTTAAAAAGAAAAACAAGCAAAGCAGTGTATTAAAAGTATGATATACCATGGGGGCGCCTGGGTGGCTTAGTCGGTTGAGCGTCCGACTTTCGCTTAGGTCATGATCTCGCGGTTCGTGGGTTCGGGCCCCACGTCGGGCTCTGTGCTGACTGCCAGCTCAGAGCC
Source organism: Proteles cristata cristata (assembly GCA_017311185.1). NCBI lineage: Eukaryota > Metazoa > Chordata > Mammalia > Carnivora > Hyaenidae > Proteles > Proteles cristata. The sequence goes on along the minus strand of JAESUZ010003506.1, from coordinate 234,096 downwards.
TGGAGCCTGTTTCAGTCTGTGACACCCTCTCTCTCTGACCCTCCCCTGCTCACACTGTCTCTCTCTCTGGAAATAAATAAAACATTAAAAAAAATTTAAAAAAAGTATGATATACCATGATTAAGAGAGGTTGTTCCCAATCCAATTCACTACATTAACAGAATAAAATGAAAAATCATATGTTCATTTTAGTAGATATATAGTAATCATTTAGAAAAACACATATATGATAAAAGCTACCAGCAAACTAGGAATTGAAAGAAATGTCCCCAATATCATAAGGTCAACCATGAAAACCTAAAGCTAATATCATTCTCAATATTGAATTACTGAATACTGGTGCCTAAGTACAGAATAAAAGATCCCTGTTTTCACCATTTCATCTGTGCAATAACACAAGAAAGGAAAAGAGAAGGCATGTAGATTGAAAATGAGGAAATAAAACTAATTCAGCATTGCATGTCAACTATACTCAAACAATAAAAACAAAACAAAAGCAAAAAACAAATAGAATGAAGAAATAAATTATCTTTGTTCAGAAAGGACATGATGAATGGCTAAAGAAGACATGCTGTGTATACATGTGCACGTGCACACGCGCGCGCGCACACGCACATGCACACACACACACACACACACACACACAGGAATATTATTCACCTACCAAAAAAGAATGAAATCTTGAGCCTGGGTGGCTCAGTCAGTTAAGTGTCCAACATCAGCTCAGGTCATGATCTCAAAGATGTGAATTCAAGCCCTGTGTTGGGCTCTGTGCTGACAGCTCAGAGCCTGGAGCCTATTTCAAACTCTGTGCCTCTCTCTCTTTCTGCCCCTTCCCTGCCCGCTCACTTGCTCACTCTCTCTCTCTCAAAAATAAACATTAAAGAAAAATTTAAAAAAATGAAATCTTATCATTTGCAATGATGTGGATGGAACTAGAGTGTATTATGCTAAGCAAAATAAGTCAGTCATTGAAAGATAAATACCATATGATTTCACTTATATGTGGAGTTCAAGAAGCAAAACAGATGCATGCAGGGGAAGTGAAGGAAAACTAAAATAAGACAAAAACAGAGAGGGGAGCCTGGGTGGTTCAATCAGTTAAGTATCTGACTCTTGATTTCAGGTCAGGTCATGATCTTATGATTTGTGAGATCTAGTCCCACACTGGGCTCTGTGCTGGAAGTGCAGGGCCTGCTGGGATTCTCTTCATTCTCTCTCTGTCCCTCCCCTACTCACTTGCTCTCTCAAAATAAGTAACATTTAAAAACAGATAAAAGAAGAGAGGGAGGCAAACCATAAGATATTCTTAACTATAACATGCAAACTGAGGGTTGCTGGAGCAGAGATGGGTGGGGAGATTGGATACATGGGTGATGGTCATTAAGGAGGGCACTCAAGTGATAAGCAGTGGGTGTTACATATAAATGATAATCACTAAGTTCTACTCCTGAAATCAATATTATACTATATATTAACTAACTTGAATTTAAATAAAATCAGGAAGAAAAACAAGAAATGACATGATATGACTGTATGTGTGTAAATCCTAAGAAATCTACAAAAGAATGCTATAACCAATTATTAAATTCAGTAATGTGTCAGGATTCAATGTCAATATACAAAAACAACTGTATTTATATCTCATAGCAACAAGCTATAAGACGTTGAAATAAAAATACTCTTTACAATAGCAGTAAAAAAAACCCTAGAAATTTATTTTTAAAAGTAAGGTCAAGATTTATACAATAAAAACTAGAAACAATGCTATAAAATAATTATAGAAAGTTTAGATAGATTGATATTTGTTCATGGAGTGAAAACCTACAAATTTCCACAAAACTGATCTATAGATTTAATTTAATCCTAATCAAAATGCTGACCAGGTTTTTGTTGGTTGTTTAGTTGTTTGGTAGAGCTTAGCAAGCTGATTTTTCCCCTATTTTTACTGAGAAAATATGGATATACATATTTCATGAGTTTAAGTTCATAAGTTTATTTAAATACATACCTAAAAAGTTTAAGGAGCATATAGCATGATGTTATATATGTTGTGAAATTATTACAAATGGGTTAATATCCATCATCTCATACAGTTACAATAAAGAGAAGAGAAAAAATTACTCCTTGTGATGAGATACATTTATATAGAAATACAAATCACCTAAAATAGTCAAAGTCGTTTTAAGAATTAATATGGAGCACTAACACTACCTGCTTTCAAGACTTGCTACGAAGCTACATTAATCAAGACAGTATGAGAAATATTTTTTATTTATGTTTAGTGATAGACATTAGTTACACTTATTGTGATCATTTTGCAATACAAATAGCTAATAATTATGTTGTACATCTGAAACGAATATGTCATATGTTAATTATATCTTAATTAAAAACAACAACAACAAATAAAGCATGGTATTTGTATATGAATACTCATATAGATCACTGGAACACAATGTCCCTAAAAATAGACCTACATGTATATGATTGACTTTAGACCAATCTGTCCAAGTAATTCAATGGAGGAATTAAGTTTTTTCAAGTGGTGCTGAAACAACAAAACATCCATATAGAAACAAATTAACCTCAACTGTTATTTTGCACCATATATAAAAACTACCTCAAAAAAATCACAGACTTAAATATAATAAACAAAACTACACAACTTCCTTAAGAAAACAGGAGAAAATCTTTGTGACCCTGGGTTAAGCAATGTTTTCTTAAATAAGACCCAAAGCATATGAACCATTAAAGTGATAAACTGAATTTCAAAAAAATTAAAAGGTTATGCTTTTCAAGACACTGTCAAAAAATGAAAGGATATGCCACAATATGGGAGAAAATCTTTGCAAATCACATATCTAACAACTTATAAATAATAAATTAAAAATCTCTCAAAACTGAACAATAAGAAAACAATCTACCTAGAAGTGGGTAAAAGACATGGACAGATATTTCGCCAAAGATTGTATACAAATGCCAAATAAGCACATGAAAAAAATGGTTAACATCTTTAGTTATTAGGAAAATACAAATTAAAATCACAATGAAATACCACTACGCACCTATTAGAATGGCTAAAAAAGAAAAAGGAAAAAAAAAAGAATGAAAAGAAAAGAGAAAAAACACACCTACCATGAAAAACAGTAATCCCACAGAGGGAAACAATCTAGTAAACAACCCAGATATCCTGGAATGCACTGGTGAATGTGTGGTGCATTCATACAATGGAATATTACTAAATAATAAAAAAGAGCCAACTACTGATACATGCAACAACATGGATGATATAAAAGGCATTTCATTAAGTAAAAGAAGCTAAACACAAATATTATTACCTGTATTATTCCATTTATATGACAGTGTAGAAATAGTAAAATTACTGTAACAGAAAACAGATCAGTATTTAACAAGGGCAAGGTGTGGGAACAGAGACTGGCTACAAAGGGAGAATAAGAGAACTTGATAAAGTGATAGAAATGTTTTATATCTTGATTATGATGGTAGTTACACTGCCATATACATTTATTAAAATTCACCAAATTATACACTAAACATTGGTGAATCTTAGTGTATATAAATTACATCTAAACAAACCTGATTTTAAAAAATGACATTGTAGTGGTGTCTCAGTGGCTCAGTCAGTTAAGTATCTGATTCTTGGTTTTGGCTCAGGTCACAATTTCATGACTTCAAGCCCTGTATTGGGCTCTGCACTAACAGTGGAGAACCTGTTTGGGATTCTAGGTCTCCCGCTCTCTGTCTGCCCCTCCCCCACTCACACTGTCTCTGTCTCTCTCAAAATTAATAAATACAGTTTTTTTTTTAAATGACACCGCAGAACTGAATAATATAAAGGTAAAAAAAAAACCAATTTATTTAAAAAAGTCAAACTAACATGTAAAAAAATGATAATATACTATGAGTAGGTAGAGTTTATCTCAGTAATACAATTTCATTTAACATACAAAGATTAGTCAATCCAAATTAACCACTTTAATAGATTGTAGGGTAAAAGCATGTGATCATTTCAACAGATCAGAGGTACCTTTTGTCCCCCACAGGATATTTGACAATGTCTGCAGACATTTTTGGTTGTCATAACTCAATGGTGTTAGGGTGCTACTGGCATTCAGTGGGTAAAGAACAGGAATCCTGGTAAACATACTACAACGCACAGGGCAGGCTCCAAATGAGAACCACTGTTCTATATTCTACTTTCTCAAGCAACACAGTACTTATGATATCCATACATATTGCTATAAGATACATACACCAAGTCTGTTGTTTGTTGCTATAATGTACATACCTCTAGTCTGTTGCTTCTTGCAACACAATATCCCACAGTAAGCATCCTCTATATGTTTCTTATTAATCCCCTGGTGGTGAATATCTAATTTGCTTCCAGTTTCACTCTACCACATACAACACTGCCATTCAGACAAGAGCCTTGCAAATACTCCAACCTCTATAAGAATTTCCCTGGGATATATATTCAGGAATGGAAACACTATATCATACATATATTTAACTTTAATAATTACTGCCCAAGTGTTTCCTGAATGGTTGAGCTATTTTAAATACTGTGCAGAAAAAATGTTAACTTATCAGACCTGAGATTGCTATTCTTGGAAAGACCTATTTGGATGGTTGGATCTTGGCTGATATCTTGGAACATGGATATCAAGAGGGCTCTCATTATTCCCTGGCAAGAGTGTCTCACTGTGCCTAAACTGTTTTTATAAACAAAGTGGTTTATATTGAATACCGGCTTCCATTTTGGAAGTCTGAAACTTTGGTACGGTCTAGACAGAACATGCATACATGAACAGTCCCCTATAAAAATCTTGGGTACTGAGTCCCTAATGAGTTTCTCTGGTAGAAAACATTCACATGTATTGTCACAACTCATTGCAAGGGGAATTAAGTGTATCCTGTATGACTTTATTGGGAGAGGTCTCTTGGAAGCTTGTACCTAGATTCCTCCAGACTTTGCCTCATGTGCTTTCTCTTTTTGTTGATTTTGCCTTGCATCTTTTATCTATATAAATCACAACCACGAGTATGAGTATATGCTGGTTTGTTCTAGAAAATCACTGAATTTAAGAGTGGTCTTAAGGATAATCCCCCAGTGAATATTACATAGGCAAAGCAGGAGAATTTACAAAATGATTTACTTCTAACTGCACACTTTTATGTGTCATTTGAATTTTGAATCAAGTTATTACCTCTTTAGAAATCAATACTTTATTTTAAAAAAATGAGAAGAGTTTTCAAAACAACTAAGTCTCCTGTGAATGAGCCCCCAGAGATGTTAGAGAACCATAGAAGTATACAAAGAAGTCTTCTTATATTCCAGATGAGGAAGCCCAAAGAAGTTAAGGGACTTACCTAAAGTTACCGAGACTGTCATTACAGACACAGGAACCAAATCCTTGCTTTCTTATTTCCTATGCTCCTTCCTCTAAGTCACATGGCCCCTTTTCCTACACTTCTTACTTCCTCTACTTTACAGTACCCTACCTCTCTAAATGCCTTGAAGGGGCCTACTTTCATGCTGACTATATTTCTCAGATTCCTGAATTTTCCATGCAGTGAATATGTTCAGTTTCTTCCAAAACAGTGGGTCCCACAGAAACTGAACCCAACAGGTACAGAAAAAAAAAGATGAGGAATATCCTACTTGTAGCTGTCTTGAAGGAGAGAAAAAAAGTGAAATGAATGGTAAAGGAAGAGTCCTAGGCTAAATCACAGTACCCTTCCTAAATCCTCATACCCTGGTAATGTGGTTACATCAGGGTTACAAGAAACTATCCCCCACCATAAGACAAAGAAACTGAGCAGGACCAGAAAATTCAGACACTCCTTCCATTTCTTCCTAACATTTCTCAAATCGCTTCCACAGGGGGAAGATGCTTACGTGCTCCAGGAAGCAGGGTCCTATCTCACTGAGGTGGGGGTCATCATTGTTGTACTGTTTCTCCAGGTCTCTCACGAAGCCCATCTGAAACCTGTATATATCTTCAATGTTCCCAAAGATCACCTTCAGTTGCTCATCGTTGAACATGTCTCTTCTCTTCCGGCATTGCTTCAGGTAGCCCTGCACACAAAGGAAAAGCGCAGGATGAGGATTTTCCTGATTCCTTGAGGGCTTTACCATTTATTAAGCACTAAGAAGGTTCATTACTGTTCTATGAAATAAACAGGGAATAATCATTTCCATTTTTCTTATGAGGAGATAAATTGTGGTTGAAAGAAGGAAGTCACTTAGGAAAGTTGGGTCACAAGGAAAGTTCTTCAGAGTGCAGAATCCAGAGTATAGAGCTTTTCCCACCATTCTAACCCCAAAAGTCATAGGGCCCTTTCTCAGAACATGATTAAGCACAAATACTTTTACTATTTTAGTGGTTATTGATTTAGCATTCACATCTCAAAAGTCTTATTTTTATAGGACCAATGCAAAATGTATTAATAAAATTGAGAACGATTTAGAAACAGAGGCCAAGTCAGGAAAATTTCCCAAAAGGGAATAATAATTAACAAAACCAAACCATTCCTTAAAAAGAATGTCTTAGCCACCTAAGACAGTTGACCAGGAGAGATCATCTGGATGAGCTTCGCCAATAAGTCCACAAATGCCCAGGCATGGTGTTTTTAACAGAGTATGTGTTCAGCACACATTCATGAATAAATAGATGAATTAATATAGTTAGTTATTGATGAAAGAATAGAATCAATGAAAAATATCTGATAAGAGAGAGCACTATAGCAACACAACCAGCCTCAGGGCACATTGTAAGTCAGAGTAAACTGAAAGAAAAAAAAGGAAAAACAAGAAGCCACCATCTTCCATTCTGAACCAACTGATGTAAAATTTTACTGGCGACTGTTTTCTTCAGAAATCATTGGCATTAAATGTTCTTGGTGAGACTAAATTATGGTCATTTGCGTTCATCTAAAAGCTAAAAGTGATTTAAAAATTTTTTTTGAATGTTTTATTTATTTCAGAGAGAGAGAGAGAGAGAGAGAGAGAGAGAGAAACAGCGTGAGCAGGGGAGGGTCAGAGAGAGAGGGAGACACAGAATCTGAAATAGACTCCAGGCTCTGAGCTAACTGTCAGCACAGAGGCCGGCGCAGGGCTCGAACTCATGAACCATGAGATCATGACCTGAGCCAAAGTTGGAGGCTTAACCGACTGAGCCACCCAGGCGCCCCTAAATGCGATTTTTGTAACACCTTAAGTGTTGAGCTCCTAATGAGGAGTGTTGTAGTCACTAACAACTGTCTACACATCCACTTTGTCTCCCTTTAACACAGCTTCCAATAAAACCATTCATCTAGGCATATTCTAGGAAGATTCTCAACCCTGGCTTCAGTACCTTTTACAACCTCTAACAAAATTTCACTTCTGTAATCACTACTCACCCTCCAATTTAGCCATTACATGCTGTCATTCAACAATTTGCAAGTTAATAGTCTTTGTCTGTGTTGACATTTATTTAACTAATGGCTGTTGCTCTCTTTGACTGACATGCTCAGGTTGTCCTGCATTCATTCATATCCAAATCTGGACCAGGAAGAAGATGTCCTCTATTTCCAGAATACTCTTTTAGTTCTAATCCCTTTACTGAAGTAGCTCCCAAACTTCTGCCTCTCTAGAAATTATTCCTTAACTAAGAGATAGAGGAATAAACTCCCTGCCTAATATGTAAGTCCCAGCGTTTGTTTGCTTCTGTCTCTCTCCCTTCCCACCACCATCTCTCTTCCTCTCTCTCACCCTATCACCTTTGGAAGTGTCTTAGCTATAGTGGAGAAGGGAAAGCAGTTCCCTTCCAACATTCATCAAAGGGGCAGCAATTTCCTCCCAATTTTTCTCCTTAAGGTAGGCCTCTGAGCACACCTGGAAAAAATGGTAACAATGTCATATCAGCATGTCATTTCTGGATAAGTAGTAGGTATTGGTGAGCAACCACTTTGCGAGACATAAGAAACCAGACTGGACAGCTCATTCAACCCCTGAGGAGCCAGTTCAGAAAATACTTAATAGTTTTGTTCATTGCTCCTATTTGAAAGTTCTCAGGGAAATAACAAATAAGCATCACATCCCCAAAGTGCAGCAGGGATCCTAGATATCAGCATCAGTATGGAATATAACAGAAATGAAAAAGAAGGGGAAAAAGTGGGTTCTGGGAAAGAAAGAACTGATAGAGATATCAGTACAGCTTGCTAATTCCCTAAATAAGCAATTTACCGCCACTATCAAGGACATAATTTTCTATTATATATGTTGTAGCAAGGGACTATTAGCTATTTAGGAAGAGAAACGTAACTGTTCATAGGATGGTGGGACCTTAGAGTGTTTTGTCAACTGTTTTTCTTAAAAGTGTATATATACCACATCTTCTTTATCTATTTATCTGTCTATGGACATTTGGGCTCTTTCTATAATTTGGATATTGTTGATAGTGCTGCTATAAACATTGGGTAGTATGTGCCCCTTTGAATCAGCATTTTTGTATCTTTGGATAAATACCTAGTAGTGCAATTGCTGGGTCATATTGGCAATCAAAAGGAATAAAATTTTGTCATTTTCAATGACATGGATGGAACTAGAGTGTATTATGCTAAGTGAAATAAGTGAGAGAAAGACAAATATATTATTTCACACATATGTGGAATTTAAGAAACACAACAGATAGGGGCGCCTGGGTGGCTTAGTCGGTTAAGCGTCCGACTTTCGCTTAGGTCATGATCTTGCAGTTCGTGGGTTCGAGCCCCGCTTCGGGCTCTGTGCTGACTGCCAGCTCAGAGACTGGAGCCTGTTTCAGTCTGTGACTCCCTCTCTCTCTGACCCTCCCCTGCTCACGCTGTCTCTCTCTCTCTCCTAAAAAATAAATAAAACATTAAAAAAAAATTTTTTTAAAAAGAAACACAACAGATAAAGAGAAGGGAAGGGAGAAAAGATAAAAACAGAAAAAGAGGCAAAGTATAAGAGACTCTTAGAGAGAGTCAGTAAGAGACTCATAGAGAGAACAAACTGAGGGTTGCTGGAGGGGTGGTAGGTGGGAAGATGGATTAAATGGGTGATGGGCGTTAAGGAAGGCACTTGAGATGAGCACTGGATATTATATATAAATGGTGAATCACTCTGTTCTACTTCTGAAACCAATCTTGCACTGTATGTTAACTAACTTGAATTTAAATAAACAGATTTTTTAAAACTAAATGTTAGATATAAATATGTTTTGATGCATTTAGCTTGACGGAATGTCATATAGCTATTCTATGATGATTAGAAAGATTGACTAAAAAGGAGAGGGAAGATGGCAGCAGAGTAGGAGGACCGTAGGATCCTCTCACCTCATGAACACAATTAGGTAAGTATCAAATCATCCTAGAGACACCCAGAAATCAATCTGAAGACTGACAAAAACAAACTCCACAATTAAAGGCAAAGAGAATACACATCAAAGAAGGTAGGAAGTATGGAGACATGGCTTAGGGGAAAACCAGACTGACGGTGCTGTGGAAAGGAGGGAACTATGGTTGCAGAGAAAGGTGAGAGAGAGTAGAGCACACAGCAGAATGCACAAGGAGAATGTTTCCCCAAAGACGTTGGCTTGGAAAATGAGAGGGGCTTAATTTTGTGAGTTCTTGCAACCACTGGGACTTAAAGCCTGGAGTTTTAAAAGGTCAGCAGGTTTGACTAGGATACAGCCTGGAGAGCACTGCCATGCTCCTGGAGAGATGGCAGGCAAACAAACAACCCAGGGCAGAAGGCATGAAAACACTGATTTGAAGAATGCCTGGGGCACACAGTGGGGAGATTATTCCCTTTTCTTGGAGTTTTCAGAGAGGCAGAATTCACTGAGACACCTTTCCAGGAAGAAAGGAGCTGGCTGGCACCATTTCACTACTCTGCACCACATGCCAGAGGCAACACAGCACTGACACTGGCTGCTGAACTTGATTACACCAAGTCTCTGACCCATGTGCTCTGGTGAGACTGCCCTTCTTAGTGAAACTTGCTTCGGTCCCAGTGTAGCAGGCCCCTCTCCCAGAAGACGAGCACAAAACACTGCCCAGACCACATCCCTAAAGCCTGGAGTTTTATTTTGTGTTGTGGTTTTGGTATCTGTTTGTTTGTTTGTTTGTTTTTTCAATTTTTATTTACATTCTAGTTAGTTAACATATAGTGTAATATTAATTTCAGGAGTAGAATTTAGTGAATCATCACTTACATGTAACACCCTGTCCTCATCATAACTAATATCCTCCTTAATGCCATTGCCCATTTATCCATTCCCCCACACATATCCCACCAACAACCCTCAGTTTGTTCTCCATTGTTAAGTGTCTCTTATGGTTTATTTCACTCTTTTATTTTCCCCTTCCTCTATGTTCATCTGTTTTGTTTCTTTAATTCCACATATGAATGTAATCATATGGCATTTGTCTTTCTCTAACTTATTTTCCTTATCAGAATATACTCCATTCATGCTATTGCAAATGGCAAAATGTCATTGTATTTGATGGATGAGTAATAGTCCATTGTATATACATACCTCTTAATCTTTATCCATTCATCAGTTGATAGAAACTTGGGCTCTTTCCATACTTTGAATATTGTTGATTACGTTGCTATAAATATCAGGGTGCATATGCCCTTTCAAATAAGTATTTTTGTATCCATTAGGTAAATACCTAGCAGTGCAATTCCTAGGTCATAGGGTAATTTAATTTTAACTTTTTCAGGAACCTCCACACTATTTTCCAGAGTGGCTGCATCAGTTTGCATTCCCAAAAACAGTGGAAGAGGGTTCTCTTTTCTCCACATCTTGCCAATATCTGTTGTTTCCTGTGTTGTTAATTTTAGCCATTCTGACATGTGTGAGGTAGTATCTCATTGTGGTTTTGATATGTATTTCCCTAATGAAGAGTGATGTTAAGCATCTTTTCATGTGTCATCTGGATGTCTTCTTTGAAAAAAAATGTCTATTCAAGATAAAAAGCTTGTGCACAGCAAAGGAAACAATCAACAAAACTAGAAGGTATTCCTTGGAATGGGAGAAGATATTTGCAAATAAAATATCTGATAAAGGGTTACTATCCACAATCTATAAAAAAATTATCAAACTCAACACCCAAAAAATAAATAATCCAGATAAGAAATGTGCAGAAGACATGTAAAGGTTGGAGTTTTAAAGGTTAGCAAACTTGGCTGGGATATAGCCAGAAGGACACTGCCCTGCTCCTGCAGAGAAAGCAGGCAAAAACCCAAGGCAGACAGCATGGAAAATATCAGAAAAATTCCTGGGACACATAGCAAGATTATTGTCTCTGCTCTGAGGACCTCTCTCAGAGGCAACTTCTCTGCAGTCGGCTTTCTGGGAACAAAGGAGATAGCTGGCTAGATTTATCCTGTCTGACCCTCAGCATAAACACAAAGCCACTTGCCAGAAGCAGCCCCGTGCAGACACTGACTGCCTAACTTACTTACACCAAGTTTCATACTCCTGTGCTCTGGAAGGATGGCTTTTCTCAGTCAAATTTGCCTCAGTCCCAGTGCTCGTCTCCCATGATACCAGAACAAACCCCTACTCACACAATGTCTCTCAGCCAGAGAGTTCTGGAGGGCCTCAGTACTCATGGAAGTAGTATCTGGTCACAAGCAGACCAGAGCACACTTAGTTAAAACTAGCCACATTCAGGGCAAGGACTAAACACTGTCCAAACAGGCAAGGAAAGCCTCTGCAGATGTCTGGCCCGAGACACAGCATAGTCAAAAGACAACAGCAGTGGGGCGCCTGGGTGGCTTAGTCGGTTAAGCGTCCGACTTTCGCTTAGGTCATGATCTCACGGTTCGTGGGTTCGAGCCCCGCGTCGGGCTCTGTGCTGACTGCCAGCTCAGAGCCTGGAGCCTATTTCAGAGTCTGTATCTCCCTCTCTCTCTGACCCTCCCTTGCTCACACTGTCTCTCTCTCTCTCCTAGAAATAAATAAAACATTAAAAAAAAAAAAGACAACAGCAGAGGGCATGACGCACACATCAGAGATATTCACTGAAGTACTAGGCCCCGGACACTACATGACTTGAAGCCATTGCTTTAAGGAGCAGTAAACATAGCTAGCTCTTCTAACCCACAGAAGCAGGAAGAGATTTAGATAAAATACCAAGACAGAGAAATTATCCCAAATGAGAGAGCAGGAGAAATCCATGGAAGAGTTCTAAGTGAAACAGATAAATTAACACGATTGATGGAGAATTTAAAGCAACAACCATAAGGATACTAGCTGTGCTTAAGAAAAGAATAGAAGCTCCAACAGTACATAAAAAGAATTATCCACCAAGATCAAGTGGGATTCATTCCTGGGTTACAGGGCTGGTTCAACATTCGCAAATCAGTCAATATGATACATCACATCAACAAAAGAAAAGATAAAAACCATATGATTCTGTCGATACATGCAGAAAAAGCATTTGACAAAATACAGCATCCCTTCTTAATAAAGACCCTCGAGAAAGTTGGGATAGAAGGAACTTATTTAAACATCATAAAAGCCATCTATGAGAAGTCCTTAGCTAACATCATCTTCCATGGAAAAACTGAGAGGTTTCCCCCTAAGATCAGGAACATGACAGGGATGTCCACTCTCACCACTGTTGTTTCACATAGTGCTGGAAATCCTAGAATAAGCAATCAAAAAGGAAATAAAAGAGATCAGAACTGACAAAGAAGTCAAACTTTCACTTTTCATAGACGACATGATAATCTACATAAAAAACCCAACAAACTCCACCAGAAGTGTACCAGAACTGATCCAAAAATTCAGCAAAGTTGCAGGGTACAAAATCAACCTACAGAAATCGGTTGCACTTTTATACCCTAATAATGAAGCAACAGAAAGAGAAATCAAGAAACTGATTCCATTCACAATCGCACAAAAAATAATAAAATACCTAGGAATAAACCTAACCAAGGATATAAGAGATCTGTATGATGAAAATTATAGAAAACTTATGAAGGAAATTGAAGAAGACACAAATAAATGGAAAAGCATTCCATGCTCTGGATTGGAGAATAAATATAGTTAAAATGTAATTACTACCCAAAGCAATCTACACATTCAATGCAAATCCAATCAAAATTGCACCAACATACTTCTCAAACCTAGAAGAAACTATCCTAAAATGTGTATGGAACCACAAAAGACCACAAATAGCCAAAGTAATATTGAAGAAGAAAACCAAAACGTGAGGTATCACCACCCAGACTTTAGCCTCTACTACAAAGCTGTCATCATCAAGACAGTATGGTATTGGCACAAAAACAGATACATAGACCAATAGAAAAGAATTGAAAACTCAGAAGTGGACCCAAAAGTATACAGCCAAATAATCTTTGACAAATCAGGAAAGAGTATCCAATGGAAAAAAGACAGCCTCTTTAAAAGATGGTGCTGGGAAAACTGGACCGCAACATGCAGAAGAATGAAACTAGATCATTTTCTCACACCATACACAAAAATAAGCTCAAGATGGATAAAGGACCTGAACATGAGACAGGAAACCATCAAAACCCTAGAGAAGAACAGAGGAAACAACCTCCTTGACCTCCACCGCAGCAATTTCTTACGTGACACATCCCCAAAAGCAAGGGAATCAAGAGCAAAAATAAACAATTGGGACCTCATCAAGATAAAAAGCTTCTGCATGGCAAAGGAAACAATCCATAAAACTGATAGGCAAACAATGGAATGGGAAAAGATAGTTGCAAATGACATATCAGATAAAGGGTTAATATCCAAAATCTATAAGGAACTCACCAAACTCCACATCCAAAACCAAACAACCCAGTGAAGAAATGGGCAGAAGTAATGAACAGATACTTCTCCAAAGAGGACATCCAGATGGCCAACAGACACACGAAACGATGCTCAGCATCCCTCCTCATCAGGGAAATAGGAATCAAAACCATACTGAGATACCACCTCACACCAGTCAGAGTGGCTAAAATGAGCAAATCAGGAGACTCTAGTTGTTGGCGAGGATGTGGAGAAACGGGCACCCTCCTACACTGTTGGTGGGAATGTAAACTGGTACAGCCCCTCTGGAAAACAGTGTGGAAGTTCCTCAAAAAATTAACAATAGAACTCCCCTATCAGCCAGCAATAGCACTGTTAGGAATTTACCCAAGGGATATAGGAATGCTGACGCATAGGAGCACATGTACCCCAATGTTCATGGCAGCATTCTCAACAATAGCCAAAATATGGAAAGAGTCTAAGTGTCCATCAACTGATGAATGGATCAAGAAGATGTGGTTTATCTATAGAATGGAATACTACATGGCAATGAGAAAGAATGAAACCTGGCTATGTGTAGCAACATGGATGGACCTTGAGGGTGTTATGCTGAGTGAAATAAGTCAGGCAGAGAAGGACAAATACCATATGTTAGCACTTATAGGAGGATTAAGAGGAACTGAACGAAGGACCACAGGGGAGAAGAAGTGGGGAAATAGTGGGGGAAGTGGGAGAGAGGCAAACCATGAGAGACTCTTGAATGCTGAGAACAAACTGAGGACTGATGGGTGTGGGGGGAAGGGAGGAGATGGGCATGAAGAAGGGCACTGTGGGGATGAGCACTGAGTTTTATATGGAAACCAACTTGACAATAAATTATTTGTAAAAAAAAAAAATAAATAAATAAATAAATAAATAAATAAATAAATACAAAGATAAAAAACATTAAAAATTTTAAAAAAGAATATCATGTAAAACTATATGCCAACAAATTGGACAACCTGGAAGAAATGGATGAATTCCTAGAAACATTTAGACTACCAAAACTGAAACAAGAAGAAATAAAAAAATTGAACAGACTTATAACCAGGAAATAATTTGAATCAGTAATCAAAAAATTCCCAAGAAACAAAAGTTTAGGAATAGATAGCTTCCCAGTGGAATTCTACCAAACATTTAAAGAAGAATTAATACCTATTCTTCTCGAACTATTCCAGAAAAATAGAAAAGGAAGGAAAATTCCAAATTCATTCTCTGAGGTCAACATTACTCTGATATCAAAAGCAGATAAAAACTCCACTAAAAAGAGAACTATAGGCCAATATCTCTGATGAACATGGATGTAAAATTTTTCAACAAAATAATAACAAACCAAATCCAATAATACTTTAAAAACTTCATTCACCACATTCAATTGCGTTTTATTTCTGGGTTGCAAGGGTAGGTCAATATTCAGAAATCAATCAACATGATATGCTGCATTAATAAAATTAAGGATAAGAAACATGAACAGTTCAAAAGATTCAGAAAAAACATTTGACAAAGTACAGCATCCATTCATGGTTAAAATCCCTCAACTAGGTCAGAGTAGAGGGAATGTACTTCAACATAATAGAGGCCACATATGAAAAACCCACAGCTAATATAATCCTAATGTGGAAAAACAGAGCTTTTCAGGTATAAGACATTGATGTCCACTCTCACCACTGTTATTTGACACAGTACTAGAAGTCCTAGCCACACCAATCAGACAACAAAAGGAATTTAAATGCATCCAAATCAGCAAGAAAGAAGTCAAACTTTCACTATTTGCAGATGACATCGTACTCTATACAGAAAATCCTAAAAACTCTACCAAAAAAATTGCTAGAACTGATACACAAATTCAGTAAAGTTGCAGGATATAAAAATGACACGAGAAATCTTTCGCATTTCTCTACGCCAATAATGAAACAGCAGAAAGAGAAATGAAGGAATAAATACCAATTACAATTGCACTAAAAACACTAAGATACCTAGGATTAAACCTAACCAAAAAGGTGAAAGACCTGTCTTCTGAAAACTATAAAACGCCAGTGAAAGACATTGAAGATGACACAAAGACATGCAAAAACATTCCAAGTTCACAGATTGGAAGAACAAATATTGTTAAAATGGCTATACTACCCAAAGCAATTTACACATTTAATGCAATCCCTATTAATATACCAAAAACATTTTTCACAGAGATAGAACAAACAATCCTAAAATTTATATGGAACTACAAAAGGCCACAAAGAGCCAAAGCAATTTTGAAAAAGAAAAGAAAAGCTGTAGACATCATACTTCCGGACTTTAAGCTGCATCCCAAAGCTGTAGTCATCAAGACAGTATGGGAAAAGAACAGACACATGGATGAATGGAACAGAATAGAAAATCCAGAAATGAACTCACAATTACATGGTCAGTTAATCTTCAACAATGCAAGTGGGAATATCCAATGGGAAAGACAGTCTCTTCAACAAATGATGGTTGGAAAACTGGACAGTATTGTGCAAAAGTATTATCCAAAAGAATGAAACTGGACCGCTTACATACACCGTACACAAAAATAAATTAAAAATGGATTAAAGATCTAAATGTGAGAATTGAAACCATCAAAATCCTAGAGGAGAACACAGGCAGACCTCTTTGACATCAGCCATAGTAATTTCTCTCAGATATGTCTCCTGAAGCAAGGAAAAGAAAAATTTCAGCTGTTGGTACTTCCTCAAACTAAAACTCTGCATAGCAAAGGAAACAATCAACAGAACTAAAAGGAAACCTACAGAATAGCAGAAGATATTTGCAAATGACATATCTGATAAACGGTTAGTATCCAAAATATATAAAGAACTTATAATAATCAACATCCCAAAACCAAATAATCCTGTTAATAAATGGGCAGAGGATGGGGTGCCTGGGTGGCTCAGTGGGTTGAGCATCTGACTCTTGATTTTGGCTCAAGTCATGATCCCAGGGTAGCCCAAACCCTGAGTTGGGCTCCACGCTCAGCATGGGGTCTGCTTAAGTTTCTCTCTCTCTCTTCCTCTGCCTCTCTCCCACTCTCCCCCACACCTTGCACATGCCCTCTTTTTCTCTCTCTTAAAAAAAAATAGGCACAGGACAGGAATAGACAGTTTTCTAAGAAGATATATAGATGGCCAACAGAAACATGAAAAGATGCTCAACATTACTATCGAGGAAATACAAATCAAAATTAGGGCAAGATATCACTGCATATTTCTAAGAATGGGTAAAGTCAACAACAAAAGAAACAACAGGTATTGGCAAGAATGTAGAGAAAGAGGAACTATCTTGCAATTTGGTGGGAATACAAACTGGAGCATGCCACTCTAGAAAACAGTATGGAGCTGCCTCAAAAATTAAAAATAGAACTACCCTGCTATCCAGCAACTGAACTCATAGGTATTTACCCCAAAAATACAAAGACACAAATTTAAATGTATATATGTACCTCAATGTTTATAGCAGCATTATCTACAATAGCCAAACTATGGAAGCCTAAGCCCAAGTGTCCATTGACTGATGAATGTGTAAATATATGCTGCATACACGTGTGTAGGTCATGATCTCATGGTTTGTGGGTTTGAGCCCCACATTGGACTTTGCATTCTCCCTCTCTCTCTGCCTCTCCCCCACTCAGCTTCTCTCTCAAAAATAAATAAATAAATAAATAAATAAATAAATAAATAAATAAATAAATGTGTTTTTTAAGGAATGAAACCTTGTCATTTGCAATGATGTCGATGGAGCTGGAGATTATTATGTTATGTGAAATAAGTCAGCCAGAGAAAGAAATAATGATACAATTTCACTCATATGTGGAATCTAAGAAACAAAACAAACAAGCCAAGCGGGAAAAAGAGAGGGAAACCATGAAATAGACTTTTAATTATAGAGAACTGATGATTACTAGAATGGTGGTGCCTGGGGGGATGGGTTAAATAGGTGATGCAAATTAAGGAATGCACTCACCAGGTAGTGTATGGAAGTGTTGAATAAATATATTATGTACCTAAAACTCATATTACACTGCATGCTAACTAACTGGAATTTAAATTAAAAAAAACTGTCTAGAAACATAAAGTAGTGTTTATGAAATATCATTAAAGAGCAGAAAAAATTGTATCTCACCATAATTATAGCTCTGTAAATACATACACACATATATATATATATACACATACATACATACATATATAGATAGACAGAGACAGAGACAGAGAGACAGAGATTTTTCAAGCAATTATACAAAAGTGCAAACAGTTCTATTTGGTGAATTCTGGTTGTCTTTTTTCCTATTTTTAATCTTCCTCTAATGGTTTTGTCTTTTTTTATTGAAAATGGGAAAAAAGTCTTTGTGAGAACAATGTAAAGAATACAATCTCAAGAAGGCTGCCTTAAGAACAGTACTATCGAGGAAAGAGGGAGAAACCAATGTTTTCTCAAAATTTCCATTTCTGTTGTTTAAGGCACATGACTTGCTGAAGGGATTAAAAATAGAAACTGCCCTTATCAAGGAAATAAGAAATAGGACATAAGAATATGGGAGTTGTAAGAGAACCTCAAAATGTCACCTTTAGCCTCTACCCAACACAACTACCTAGGGGAGAAACACCAGGAGACATCACTAGTCCCTGGAGTCTGGCTTTTATTTTTCTTCCCTTTCCTTTGTCTGACCTGGTGACTATATTAAAATTTCCATAGTATTGGTGAATAAAATGATTGGCTTAGGAGTCAGTCAATACTTGTTTCTCCTCATTCACTCATTTTTGAGGGCATGTAAGATTAACATGGGTTGGCGGTAGAATGTGACTGCAAAAATCTAATGCCAGTTTATGTTGGAGAGAAAAAAATAAACAAATTGAGAGGATAGAATGACAGAGGTAATAGGAAGGTGTTACACCATGGCAGGAGAGCAGAATTCAATTGTGAGTCCTGTTTTCAGAAGAAAATGGAGAAAATAATACAGAGTCAAAGGGGAGTAGGGAGGGTAGACAAGGGCCTGAAAAACAAGACAAGGCAGAAAAAGCAAAAGGGGTCTATGGCTCTTACTGTCAAGCATGCTTCAATGTGCTGCCAGATGCTACCCCATTGAATGGTAGGAGAGAAAAGGGTGATATGGCAGTAGTGTGAACTGATTCAACAGAGGCCATATCTGAGAGCCTCTGAGAAGGCAGACCATATAGTACTTAAGAATACTATGGGAGACTTTCAAATTAATCACCATTGGCATAAATTAGCCCTGGCATTGCCATGGTAACAGTCAAGAAAGGTTGCCTATCTATTTCACTCTGTTCTTAAACCCACAAGGGTTGATCTAAAGTCTAGATCTAGTGCATTGAGTTAAAATTAGTGCCTTGATATGGGATATAAATCATACCCATTATATCCAGGGAAGATTCTAAAGACTGCAGGGAAATAAAATGGACCAAAGAGCCTGTGGATCACCTATGGATGGGAAATCCCCGAGAGAAACACTTGCACAAGTCTGGCCCTCAGTGTCTCCATCCTGAAAATGCATATATCAGAAAAATTTCCAGGGCCCCTTTCAGCTGTGACTTACTAGAGATTCTATATATTGTTTTGTGTGGAAACCTGAGGCCTGACAGGGGAGTTGATAAACATCTTAACAATAATTATGATCATGGTTGTCTTCCTGTTCATAGCAGCAACCCAGAGTTTAACAGTACCTAGAGTATAGTTGCTGTTCAATAAATATATGTTGAATAACTGTAAAATGACTAGCTCTTTTCATTCTAATGATGTTAAAAGCTAAATTAGAAGAAGAATGTTTATATTGGTGTTTTTTTTTCTCTCCCCCCACTTTTTGGGCCAGGGAATCATTTCTTCAAATGAAAGAAAACAATTAAAAAATAAGATCACAGGAAGAGGACAGTACAACATGGAAAACTGACAAGGGATTAATATCTTGAATATACAAGGAACAACTGTAAATCAGAAAAAATAAATGAATAAACAAATTAATTAATAAATAAGAAAATATAGGAGAATGGATAAGGATAGGAACAGGGCTTAGAGTATCCAGGTGATACAAAGTGAACAGGTAAGATGTAGGGAAGCCAGTAACCCCTGAGGTGATCACTTCAAGCTGCTGAGCTGCCTTATCCCTATACCTTAGTATGCTATATAAAAGTTAACCATTTTACAATGTACTATCATTTGCTGTGTGTACCTGGAGATGTAAAGACAACTGGAAAGCATCAGGATAGGCGATTCACAGAAAGGAAAAGTGAAATGGGCAATAAGTTTGGAAACCCCAGGCTTAAGCATATCAAATGGAAATAACATGATAAACTCAACTAGACCTAAGGAAGAATTTCTTAATGGTGAAGGATATGAGACACTAACGCAAATGACTGAGGAAAGCTAGTCCAGCTTCTCTGGAGGTATTTGAGAACAGAATTTGTTTCACAGAAATGAGATGGCTGAGATAATCTTCCTCTAGAGAGGCATACAAAACAACTTTATAAGGCATCCTTAGCTTTACTTACTCTGTTGTCTCAGTTTCCCTTATACTGTGAGTTCTAAGGTTACAAGAGGTAATACCACCAATCATGGTTCAAAGTGACCTAGAACTGAACCAAGGCTATTTTATCCCACTTTATGGATTTAGAAAGAAAAACGTCATATTCTACAAAGAACTCATTAAAAATGATCATTTATCTGACTGGCATCACTGAATGACTTTGATTTAAAAAATACTTTGTTTCTCATTTTCTTATTTGTAAAATGAGGGTATTGTAACTTAAATGTTTGTAAAGCATTTTCTATTCCCAGGAGTAAATAGTAAATATGTATATAATTATATAATATTATAACATATGACATATATATATTTAATAATCTATGCCACATATATTACTATAGATTATATAGTAAATATATATATATATATTTCAATAGATACTTTCTTTTTTTACTGATTGCAGTGTCTCAAATTTCCTCCTCAAAAGCTCAAGAGTGGGAAGTGTTTAGTTATTTCCCTTAATTTACAGAAAGAATAAATTATGCCATGTGAACACAGTCATGATGTGAACACAGTCATGTCTGAGTATGTCCTGTTTTCATAGGCACCGAGGAAAAAGCAGCAGAAAATATAAAAATAACCTGGATCACTACAACAGCTTTCCTTATTTTAAAAAATATTTTAATGTTTATTTATTTCTGGGAGAGAGAGAACCAGTGGAGATACAGAAGCAGTGGAGATCAAAGCAGGCTCTAGGCTCTGAGCTAGGTGTCAGCAGATAGCCCTATGTGGGGCTTGAACCCACGAACCGTGAGATCATGACCTGAGCTGAAGTCGGAGGCTTAACCAACTAAGCCACCCAGGCGCCCCTACAACAGCTTTATCTTTCTTAAGTAAGAATGTACAGAATCACAGAAAGTAAACACTTAAAAACTCTTCCAATCTGCTCATCTTAGAGTTGAGGAACAAGGCCCATGATGGTAAACATTCACCTGAGATTCCTCAGCCAGTAAGAGACCAAGGTGTGTCCTGAACCTGGGTATTCATTTCTGACTCTGGTATTCTCTATAATAAACAATATTGTTACTTATAGCTTTTGGTTTAGAGGTGACACAATCCTCGGCCAAAATACTGTCTTCTGGTCCAGCTAGACACAGATTTCTCCATCTTTCTTTTCCTCTAGCTAAACCTTCTTCTGATACTGTGGTTGCAGTGTGGGACAAAGAGATACTTCCCACTTAAACCCTTAACTTCAGCACCAAGAATAACTGATAAATATAGAACCAACAGATCATGAATAAAAGTTTTTCTTAGTTTGGCTAGATTGGGCAAGTCCTCAAAGCAGAGACATAGCACTCCCTCCTCTAGAAAGATGAATATTTCTATTGCTGTCCTGATGTTGTGCCTTGTAAGAAGAGGCCAATATGTTTCAGAGTTGGGAACAGAAGATACTTGTAAAACTAAAGGACTCTCACTGGGCCAGTGCCTGAAAACTCAGAGAAAGTAATTTTGTCTCTTAGAAACTCAAGTCTATTGATCTAGAAAATAGGAAAAACAGTAACACCTCTGTCCTGCATGAAAATCAAGTGGCATAAACTGTGGATATACTTTGCCAAAGTAATACATGCATGTGAGCATTTGTATTTAATTCCGACTTTCAACCATTTATTGACCATGTACCATGTGCCAGACACTGCGCTAGGTATTGGGGATATATTAGTAAATCAACAGTTAAAAACACCTGCCCTTCATGTAATTTACATTCTGGCAGGGGAGAAGAACAATAAAAAAATTATATTAGCAAAATATATAATATAGCAGATAGCAATAAGTACAATAGAAGAAAGTAAAGCAGGAAAGAGGAGCTATACTGCAAGTTTACAATTTTAAGTAGAAAGATCAGGGAAGATCTCAAGTAAAAGGTGATATTTGAGTAAAGACTTGAAGGAGGTGAGGAAGGGAGCCATGAAGATATCTGGGGAAGGAGTGCTCTAGGCAGAGGGAAAAGACAGTGCAAATTCTGTGGAGAGGGGCACACCAGACATTTTTTTCTAGGAACAGCAAGAGGCCGGTGTGCCTGGAACAGTTATAGAAGGTGGGAAAGATTAAGGAGATAAAGTCACAGAGGTAATAATAAGTTGATCACATGGGACTTTGTAAATAATACTAAGAACTTGGCTTTTACTCAGGGAGAAATGGCCAGCCATTAGATGATTTTGAGCAGAAGAGTGATATGACCCAATTTAGTTCTTGATAGCATCACTCAGCTGCCAGGTAAAGAACATATTGTACTTATATTGTAGACTCTTTGACACTATAAAACATCTATCATTTTACAGTAGTGCTCCTCAAACTTTAATATATAATGTAAGACAAATGGGAATCTTGTTAAAATGCAGAATCATGTTTGGTAGGTCTGGAGTGGAGCTAAAAATTCTGCATTTCTAACAAGCTTCCAGGTGATACAGATACTAGTCTAAGGAAGAAAATTTTGAAAGTAAGAGCTATGTCCAAAGCTGCCATGGAGCAGAACTCTACTATGTGTTTGCTGAATGAATGACAGTGGTTTCATGCCCAATGCCACAGAGCACATTTCAGAGGGTATTTTTTCAGCTATTTGTATGGAGGTAGAGGGAGAGAAAATGATAAAAGAGAGACATGGATTGATGGGTGAATAGATGAAAAGGGAAGGGAAGGAAAACTACATTTTTATAAATAATTACAATATTATGTTTACTTAATTTTATTAATAAACTTAAGAGGTTGGTATAATGAAGCACACTGGACAAATCAGAAAAATCAAAAGTCAGAGGAGTTAAGGGGCAACTTGAAGGGTATAGAATGTCTAAGTGACTAGGTCAGGATGTGAAAGCCAGCATTCCATGTCCCCAGAGCTCTTGTTTGTTGCACTCTACTGACTCATGGAGTGGGAGACTGGGGATAAACTTTAACATTCCTAGAAGGGATGAAAAAAATGACTTGAGGTGAAGAAAATAAGGCCCATATTCCTTGGCCTTGATCTTCCTAGATCTGAACTGTCCAATGTAGGTGCTGTTTAGTCACATGTGCCTATTTAAATTAAAATTTAATAAAATTCAAAATCCCATTTCTCAATCATACTAGCCACATCTCAACTACTCAACAGTCGCAGATGGCTGGCTAGTGGCTACTGCATTGGAGAATGCAGATACATTTTATCACTATAGGAAGTTCTACTAGGCAACACTATTCTAAAGAAATAAGATCATTAAAAAATGTTAAAGCTGTGCTATTTATTCCAGAGTAGGCACTGGGGTCACTCAACAGGATCTGGGGGAACGAAAGTAGGACCTGCCTCTTCATCTAGAAGGAAGAGGATAAATATATTCAAAGTAGAATTTTCCCTGGGTCGAGCAGAATGCTTCTGTGTGTGTGTGTGTGTGTGTGTGTGTGTGTGTGTGTGTGTGTGAGAGAGAGAGAGAGAGAGAGAGAGAGAGAAAGGAGAGAAACCTTTTTTAAAACATTCTTTCCTCTACTTCCCATTGGTATTCCCAAAGTGTTTAGTAAAATGCCCTTTCAAAATGTCATCTTATCTCATGACATCGAAAGGAATGTTGGGAAAAGGGCTCTCATCCTTACTCAGATTAGAGAGATGGAAGGGATAGAGTTAGGGAATGTACAGCCATAGCTCCTGGGGGAAAAGTGGCATATTGAAGGAGCTGAGACTTGTCCATTCAGCCTTTATCTCCTATATATTTCTCCCCCTAAACTCTTCTGCTCAAACTCAAAACCAGTGTTCTTCGAGTAAAGGAGGAGGACCAATAGCATCAATTTCACCAGGGTTGCTTGTTAAATATAGAGATGCCTGTGGTTTATCCCAGAGTGAGAATTCACAACTTTGGAGAGATGGAGAGGACTGGAATCTGCATGTATAACAAGTTTCTCCAGGGACTCTAGTGCACATTCAAGTTTGTGAATCATTGAGTTGGAGGGAGATGTGTCTTGTTTTAATGAATGCAGTTAGGCCTTTCCATGGGTGGCAACAACCAAATTAGAAGCCAACAAGATAGGGGGAGAGATTCAGAGAAGGGAAGATGAGGTGAGGGAGGCAGGGAGAGATAGAGAAAGAAGGAATATGAAGTTGAAAGATGAACACTAGACAGACACGTAGACAAAGAAAGAAGGAAACTGATGTAGGGACTGAGAAGCTCCAAAGGAGCTGTTTCACACATTGAACAAAATATAGGAGGCCACTCCAGCTGCTCTTTCCCACATCTTAGGACTATCACAGGTAGAACTCAGCAGAGTTGTTGGTTCCTCATGAAAATGCCCTCAACTCCACCCTGGGTGCCCCCACATAAACTATCATAGCTGGGCCTACCTCACAAATGTCCTTGAGGTGCTTGATGTAATGACGTTCGGTGCTCATGATCTCATTGATGACATTGGCTCGCATCTGGTCCCGGTTCTGTAGTGGCCGGCCCAGACAGAGGCAGTCTGAGTTGGGGTCCAGGTGCCCATTCTGCACATCACTGGGCCCTTCCTCTACCCCATCCTCCTGGTTCACCCAGAGCTGTGGAAGCAGGCAGAAGAAGAGAGTAGTTTCCTTCTTTGAAAAGTTTTCAGTCAAGTATTCTTCAAGTAAACTAAATTCTTCAAGAATTCAGAGAACATTCAACCAGAGGCCCCTGTAAAATAAATGCCAAGCTTGGCTCTAGGGTAACTTGTGGGCCCTATCCATGAGTATAATCCTCTCTAGGTCTCTGATGAACTATCTGTAAAATGGAGGATGCAGAAGGATAGAACTTTGAAGAAGGATAAGTCATCTCTGAGAGGCTTCTTGTCTAAGGTTTCAGAGAAGTGAAGAGTTATGGAAAACAGAATTCATTCATGCTTGAGCGGATCTAGGCAGCACAGCTGGATAAAGAAAAAAAGACTAACCTATACATGTTGAGCCTGGGGCACAGCTGGATCAAACACAACACCTATGATCATGGAGACCAAAGTTGGATACTGGAGTGGGCATTTCGAAAACAGGACCTCAGTGTTGATTTACATTGAAAGATGACAAATAATAATTAAAATCTGACTATAACATGCCTTGGGCATATAAAGTTCTTGACATCTTCAAACTTAGAGTGGAAATGACAGAATGTTCCTGCATCACATAATAATAATAGCTGTTGATTAAGCACTTAATATACAGCAACTACTATGCTAAAGCTTTTAATGAACTGTATTACTCAGTCCTGCTAGGCATGTACCATTATTACCTCTATTTCACAGAAGAGGAGACAGAGGCTCAAAAAAGTTAAGAAATTTATCCCAAGTCACACAGTTAGGAAAACAGAAGTGATGGGACAGAAACCAGGTGGTCTGATTTCATAGCCTGTGCTCTTAACCACTTTGCTAGCATCTTTGCACCTCTGGGTCTAAGGAAAACAGTAAAAGAGTAGGGAAGGGATTGGGCCAAGGTGAGATGAGAATTATCAGAATCATCATAAATTAGCTACAGTTGGTAGACATCGAAACTATCCATTCCAACACATGAAGGCAAAAGGATGTATCTCCTTTGGGGAAGCTGAGTGAGATATTTCTCGATCTAAGATGACAGCTTAAATCAGGGAGGTGGCTCATTTCACCCCAGTCCTAGGAAGGAGGAAAGTCAGGGTTTCAGAGAAGAAAGGAAGGGTGGGACCCTAGGAATAGTGGTAAAATCTGCCAGGGGAATTAACCAAAGAGCATGTTAGTTGTCTCAACAGCTTTAATCAACAATATACCTTTCCCCCTCAATAAACCCTACCCAGTTTTTTTCCACTTTCTTGCCTCAAGAAGCTGAGATCAAGCAACTTAGATGCATTATTATTTCTGCCACCAGAAAGGCCATATTGGTGAGTGGCCTAAGAGGAAAGAGGCTTCAGGATGGAGCTACAGGAACAGTGGTTACTTCTCAACTCTGTGTATTCTCCCCTCTCTTTTTGCCTCACAGAGGACGGGGAGTATAGTTACCACCAAGCAAGCCTAAAGATGTCACAAGCACATAATCTACTTATTTGCCACAGGCCAAAATAGGGCTGACTTCTTTTAATGCACTTTTCATACACAGCCACATGTGCAAAAATGTATCTCTATTCAAAACTTATCACCTTCTACAAATGTTCTGTTGGAAATCCCTTTCCAGCTACCAAAGGTCAAATTTGTGTCTTTGACCTCAAATAGGATATATGCCCTTTAATACAATCAATAGGCAATGATGAGTGATGATTACTCAAGGAACAGATCTGTTCAAAAAGGTAAAATACACAACAGAATATACAACAGAATATTACTCAGCAATCAAAAAGAATGAAATTTTGCCATTTGCAACAGCATGGATGGAGCAAGAATGCGTTATGCTAAGTGAAGTAAGTCAGTCAGAGAAAGATAAATACCATATGATTTCACTCAAATGTGGAATTTAAGAAACAAAAGAGATATACATATGGGAAGGGGGTGTGGGGGAAGAGGAGGGGGAAACAAATCACAAGAGATGGAGAGAGGTGGGCTAGATGTGTGATAGGTATTAAGGAGGGCATTTGTTGTGATGAGCACTGGGTGTTGTATGTAAGTGATGAATCACTGAATTCTACTCCTAAAACCAATATTGCTCTGTATGTTAACGAACTAAAATTTAAATAAAAACAAACAAACAAACAAAAAGGGTTACCATAGGCAGGACTTTAAAAGATTAAAAAACAAACATATAAACATTTCTTTTCTTTTCAGGAGTTTAAGACAAGTCCATTCAAAATATTGGATTTTGGATGGCTGGAATTAGATGCTTGGAACAGTTCCAGTGGGAAGGAACACAGGATATTTGCAGGAAAGGGATGTGAACAGACAGTGTCTAAAGCCTGGCAAGTTGGAAGGCTTTCCTGGAAATCCTCTCAGAGTACTTAAAGACTATTTTCTTCAGCCTCCATTGAACTCTAAGCAAGGCTGGGGTAATGCAATTCAATTTAACACATAAATATATATTTTGGACCTATTCTGTGCCTCACCATCAATTATTAGAGACATACTGATGAACAAGAAAACTAACTCCTCCCTCCTCTGCTCCCTTAGCCGTTCCAGGGACTGCTTTCTGAAGCAGAAAATATCTCTGGTCCTCATCTCTTTTTTTTTTTCCATTCCCACTGTCATGACCCCCATTCCCTAGATGACTCCCCTGGGTTATATTCCAGCTCTAATCCCTCCCATATACCATTATCAGACCAATTTCTTTGACTATTACTTTGACTAGCTACTCTCACACTACAAAATCCTCAGTAGTTCCCCATTACCAAGTTCAAATCTCTCACCCCAGAATTCAAGCATTACCATAACCCAGCTTCAACTTGAATTTCCATTCTTAGCCTTTCTACTATGTTCTTTATGAATACTGGGCTTCTCCCAAATGGGTCAACTTTCTGCCCACAAATACTCCCAACTATGGTCTTTAATCCCGTATTTGATCATGTAAATAATAAATTAATGAGAATTTCAATCACTTAAGTAACAATGAACCAAGCTAATAAATTTCTGATGAAGAAATCTAGGCCCATGGAGGAGAATGACTGCCAGGGAGTTACCACCTTACCCAGATCCCCATTTTGATATGCTTTTGTATTTTGTATGTATCTTCCACTTTTTAAATGTTTTTAATTACATAATTGATACAGGAATACATTAGCTTTGTAAAAAGTTAAAATAGAGAAAAATAGAGGACTCAAGTTATTAAAATCAGAAATAAAAGAGGAAATATTATCACCAATCTAACAGAGATTTTTAAAAACTCATTAAAGGGTATACTATAACAACAAATTAGATAGCCTGATTAAATAAATTCCAGAATGATAAAAACTATAGAAAATGATTTGAAGAAGAAATAGAAGATCTGAATAGGCCTATTATAAGCAAAGAGATTGGGTTAGTAATTAAAACCCATGTAATTTCTTACATGAGAAAAAAATCAGGATGAGATGGCATCACTAGTGAGGTCTACAAAGCATTTAAAGATTAACATCAATACTTCATAAACTTTCAAAAATAGAAATGCAGAAACTCTCAACAAAATACTTGCAGATCAAATCCAGTAATATAGATATAGATATTTAAAAGTCCACTTTATCAGATGGGATTAATGCCAGGAATTCAAGGTTGGTTCAACATATGAAACTAAAGTCAATGTAATATACCATATTAATGGAATAAAGATTTGAAAAAATACATAATCTATGGAGATTGGCCTATATGCAAAGACCAAATGTATTTCTGAAAATGAAATTAAGAAAATAATTGCATTTAAATTGCATCAGAAAGAGCAAAATCCTCCAGGATACATTTTACAAAAGAAGTGCAAGACTTGTACACTAAACACTGCAAAACATTGTTGAAAGTAAGTAAAGAAGACCTAACTAGGTAAATATATATCTCATGATCATGGAGTGGAAGATTTAATATTGTTAAGACAGTAATATTATACAAGTTGATTAAGATTCAACACAATCCCTATCAAACCTCTCAACTTGCTTCTTGGCAGAAATTGACAAGTTGATTCTAAATTTCATATGGAAATTCAAGAGACCCAGGATAACCAAAACAATTTTGAAAAAGAAGAACAATGTTGGAAAACTCACACTTCCTAATTCCAAAATTTACTATAAGCCTTTAGTAAACAAGAGAGTGTGGTACTGGCACAAGAATAGATGTAAAGATAATGAAATAGATGAGAGTACATAAATATACCTAGGGGAGCTTGGGGTGGCTTAATTAAGCAGTTGACTCTTGGTTTTGGCTCAGGTCATGATCTAATGGTTCATGAGATTGAACCCCATATGAGGCTCTGCACTGACAACACAAAACCTGCTTGGATTTCTCTCTCACCTTTCTTCTCTCTGCCCTTCTGCAACTTGTGCACACACTCTCTATCAAATAAATAAACTTAAAAAATGAAATATACCAAACATTTATGCTAAAATGGTATTTCTAAAATTGTTAAGACAATTCAAAAGGGGAGAGTATAGTGTTTTCCACAAATGGTGCTGGGCAACTGGATATCCAAATGCAAAATAATAACCCTGGACCCATACCTCACAGTATATGTGCAAATTAACTCAAGATGGATTAAAGACCTAAAGGTAAAAGCTAAAATTATAAAACATGTCAAACACAGCACAGAAGCAAATTTTTGTGACCTTGGATTATGTAATAGTTTCTTACATATGCACCTAAAACACAACCAACCAAAGGAAAAAATTAGACTTCATCCAAATTAAAAACTTTTGCTTTGCAAATGATAGCATCAAGAAAGTAAAACAATGCACAGAATGGAATAAAATATTTGCATACACTATATCTGATAAGGATCTAGTATCCAAAATATATAGAACTCAACAATAAAAAGGCAAATAACCCACTTAAAAATGGGCAAATCATCTGAACATTTTTCCAAAAAAGATATATAAATGGCCAATAAATACATGTAAAGATACTCAATATCATTAGCCATCAGGGAAATAGAAATCAAAATTATAATGAGATATCACTTCATACACAATAGGATGACTATAATAAACAAAATAGATAATAACGTGTTGATGAGGATATGGAGAAATTAAAACCCTCATAGACTGTTGGTAGGAGTGTAAATTGGTACAACTATTCCATAAAACATTTTGGCAGTTTCTCAAAAGATTAAACATATAGTTTCCATATAATTTAACCCAGTAGTTCCACTCCTAGGTATATACTCAAGAGTACTGAAAGTATATGTTCACAAAAAAGCTGGTATACAGATGTTCATACAGCATTACTCATAATAGTCAAAATGTGAAAACCAAAATTCAACTGACAAATAGATAAATCAAAATGTGGTGTGTGTGTTTATGTATGTATATATATATATATATATATATATATATACACATATATATATACATTGATTAACACATATTTTGTATATGTATCATATATTGTATTATTATAATTAAGTGAGAGAAACATGTTAAGAAACTCATAAGGAAAATGTATTTATAGTACTGTACTATATTTATGAAATAAATCCATGTGTAAGTGGACCCACACTGTTTAAATCTGTGTTAAGGGTCACCTGTACTAAAATCCACTAAATTGTATCCTTTAAAATGGTAAATTTTGGCACATGTAACATATCTTTACAAAAAGTAAAAAGTTAAGTGTGTTTTGGAAGATGGGAGAGCAGCATGGAGATCCTCAACCTGTCTCATCCCTGAAACGCAGCTAGATCAACACCAAAAGATTTTACACACCCAGGGAAATGATCTGAGAATTAACACAACAATCTGCATAACTCTAGACACAGAACTTGGCAGGTACATGGTGTGGAGAAAAGAACTGGGGGTAATAAAAGCCATGGAGGGTATGGAGCTGTTTTTGCAGAGAATGGGGAGAGTGTGGTACTTTGGGACAGTACAGAAAAAACACTCCCCAAAAGTAGCTGGAGAGAAAGACAAAGGGTGAAAACACTGGGGACTCAACAATAAATCTGTTCCCCAAAAGCACTGAAGGGAAGAAAGCAGAAGGTTTCAATACCAGTAGGATTCTATAAACAGTGGAGCACTGAGTCTGAAGTTCTGGAGCTCAGTGCTTTGGTAAGTAAGTAGGGTGAGTCCCCAGGAGCAGGAAGTGGGGTCTGACAGGTCCATGTGCCATACAGGGAGAAGCAGTTCCCCTACTTGGAGTGAATTTGGTAGAGGCCATATGGCCTCCAAACAGGCAAAGGTCCCAGGGAACTCCAAAGAGCAGCCACGTTTGCTGGTATTGGGACAAAGATGCCAGACTGTGATGAAACCTGTTGCCAACCGTGTGTTGTGATTTTCCATAATCTCTGAACCTCTACCACTGCACAATTGAACAAAAATTTTCTAGGGCAAGCTGGCACCCAGCCATTACTCATTGAGACCCTACCCCAGAGAGTTACCATGGGTCCAAGCCACAGGGATCTCTGAAGGGTGGTATTATGAAACACAACCCATCTGAGATAAAACTCTGAAGGGAGGTGCTGCCTAGCAGGCAGACAGCTTGCAGGGAGTTATGGAGGCCTGAGACAAAGGAGGAGTGCTTGATTGGAGGATGGTGAGAGCTCAAAGTTTCTATTCCTGAGACTAGGGAGCTGGGTGAATCCATTTCCACTTCTCCCAAGCACACATATGTGTGCCACACTGATCCACCTTGGTAAGGTAGGCAGCACCACCTAGTGGAGAATGGAGACCTTACTCCAAGCCCCACCAAACTGTGCCTTCCAAGCACATCCCCTAGAGTATGAGCACAAGTCCCTCAGCCTGTTTAGTATACAGACTATAAAGTGCTTTATAGCTTGAGTTCTAGGGGAAACTGGATATAACTTCATTTGGATTTCATTCTGTTTGCTGGTTCCTTCCTTCTTTCTTTCCCTTTTTTTTCTTCTCTTTTGTCCTTATTTAATTTTTTCCTTTCTTTTCCTTACATTTTCATTTTTAATTTAAAAATTATAATTTATTTTTCACTATATTCTTTTAATTTTATTCTATTTCATTTTATTCTATTATGAAATTTTCTTCATTTAAAGTTTTTCAGACTTTAATTTTTCATTTCCTACTTTTCTTTGCCTTTTTTCTCTATTCTATCAGCTTCTCTCAACAAGCAGACCAGAACACACCCAGGACCTAGCTTCTTTTATTTGATTGTTTTATTTTTAAATTTTAAATTTTTATTTATTAATTTTTTCTTCTTCCAAAATAACAAAACAAAGGAATTTATCCCAAAAGAAAGAACAGGAAGAAATGACAGCCAGGAGCTTAACACAAATATAAGAAAGATATCTGAAATATAATTTAAAACCACAATAATAAGAATACTATCTGAGGTTGAAAAAGTATAGAATCCCTTCCTGTGGCGATAAGAGAAGAAAAATCTTTTTTATCCATTTATTTATTTATTTATTTATTTATTTATTTCAGAGAGAGATTGAGAGAGAGAGAGAGAGAGGGAGAGAGAGAGAGAGAGACAGTGTGAGAAGGGGAAGATCATATAGAGAGGGAGATACAGAATCTGAAACAGGCTCCAGGCTCTGAGCTAGCTGTCAGCACAGAGCCCGATGCAGGGCTCCAACCCACGAACTGTGAGATCATGACCTGAGCCAAAGTAGGACGCTTAACCAACTGAGCCACTCAGGCACACCAGAAAAATCTTGTCAGGATTAAATTAAAAATGCTATCACCAAGATACAATCTCAACTGGCTGCCACAGTGGCAAGAAAGAATGAAGCAAAGCAGTGAATCAGCGATATACAAGACAAAATCATGTAGAATAACGAAGCAGAAAAAAAAAAGGTAAAAAAGACAAAGATCACAATACAAAAGTCAGAGAACTCAGTGTTATTCATTAAAAAGGAATAACATTTGAATAATAGGACTCCCGTAAGATGAAGAGAGAGAAAAAGGGGCAGAAGGTTAATGTGAGCAAATTATAGCAGAAAACTTTCCTAATCTGGGCAAGGACAGAGCCATCAAAATCCAAGAAGCACACAGAACTCCCATTAGATTTAACAAAAACCAGCCATCACCAAGGCATGTCATAGTCAAATTCACAAAATACACAGACAAGGAAATAATTATGAAAGCAGCAAGGGAAAACAAGTCCTTAACCTATAAAGTAAGACAGATTATGTTCACAGCAGACCTATCCACAGAAACTTGGCAGGCCAGAAAGGAGTGGCAGGATATATTCAACGTGCTGAATGGAAGAAATATGCAGCCAAGATTTCTTTACCCAGCCAGGCTGTCATTCAAAATAGAAGGAGAGATAAAGAGTTTCCCAGACAAATAGAAACTAAAGGAGCCTATGACCACTAAATCAGCCTTGCAAGAAATTTTAAGGGGGAGCCTTAGAGTGGAGAAAAGACAAAACAAGCAAAGACCAAACACAACAAAGACTACAAAGGACCAAAGAACATCACCAGAAACTCAAACACTACAGGCTGTTGCTGTAAATTCATGAAATTCATGATACATGAAATTCATAGTTTTCAGTACTCACCCTAAATGTCAGTGGACTAAATGCTCCAGTCAAAAGATACAGGCTATCAGAATTAATAAAAGAGCAATACTCATCTATATGCTGCTTATAAGAGACTCATGTTAGACCTAAAGATACCTGCAGATTGAAAGTAAGGGGATAGAGAACCATTTATCAAGCTTATGGTCATTAAAAAAAAAAAGCTGTAGTAGCCATACTTATATCAGGCACAGTTGATTTTAATTTTTTTTAATGTTTATTTTTGAGAGAGAGACAGAGCATGTGCAGGGGAGAGGCATGGAGAGAGAGGGAGACACAGAATCAGAAGCAGCAGGCTCCAGACTCTGAGCTGTCAACACAGAGCCTGACACTGGGCTTGAACTCACCAATTGTGAGATCATGACCTGAACCAAAGTAGGATGCTCAACCTACTGAGCCACCCAGATGCTCTTAGATTTTAAAATAAATACTGTAACAAGAGATGAAGAGGGTATTGTAACTTAATTAAGGAGTCTATCCACCCAGAAGATCTAACAATTGTAAATATTTATGCTCCCGATAGAGACACACCCAAATATATAAATTAGTTAATCAGAAATATAGACAAACTCAATGATAATAATAACTTAATAGTAGGGGGCTTTAACACCCCACTTACAGCAATGGACAGATCTCTGAAGCAGAAACTCAATAAGGAAACAATGGCTTTGAATGACACACTGGACCGGATGGATTTAACAGATATATTCAGAACATTTCATCCTGAAAAAGCAAAATATACATTCTTCTCAAGTACATATGAAACATTCTACAGAACAGATCACATACTGGGTCACAGATCAGCCCTCAACAAGTACAAAAAGAATGATATCATACCTTGCATATTTTCAGACCACAATGCTATGAAACTCAAAATCAACAAGAAAAATTTGGAAAGGACCATGAATACTTAAAAAGTATAGAAGACCTTATTAAAGAATGAATGATTAACCAAGATATTAAAGAGGAAATTAAAAAGTACCTGGAAGCCAAGGAAAATGAAAAGACAACAGTCCAAAACTTCTGGAATGCAGCAAAAGCAGTCATAAGTGTGAAGTAAATAGTAATCCAGGCCATTCTAAATAAGGAAGAGAGGATTCAAATATACAATCTAACCTTATGCCTAAAAGAGCTCGAAAAAGAACAGTAAATAGTGTCCAAAACCAGCAGAAGAAAGGAAATAATAAAGATTAGAGCAGAAATCAATGATATCAAAAGACAAAAAAAGTAGAACAGATCACTGAAACCAGGAGCTGGGTCTTTGAAAGAATTAACAAAAAAGAAAGGACCTAAATAAATAAAATCACAAATGAAAGAGAAGAGATCATAACCAATACCACAAAATATGCAAGAAATAATAAGAGAATATTATGAGCAAATATATGCCGATATATTGGACAGTATGGAAGAAATGGACAAATGCCTAGAAGCATAAACTGCCAAAACTGAAACAGGAAGAAATGGAAAATTTGAACAGACTCATAACCAATAAAGAAATTGAATCAATAAAAAAACATCTCCAGGCACACAAGTTTCCAGAGCCAGATGGATTTCCAGGGGAATTCTACCCAACATTTAAAGAAAAGTTAACACCTATTCTTTTGAAGCTGTTCCAATAAATAGAAATGTAAGGAAAACTTTTCAAACTTATTCTATGAGGCCAGCATTACCTTGATTCTGAAAACAAAGACCCCACTAAAAAGGAGAACTACAGACCAATTTCCCTGATGAACACTGGTACAAAAATTCTCAGCAAGATACTAGCCAACCAGATTCAAAAATATATTAAAAGAATTATTCACCATGATCAAGTGAGATTTAGGTCTGGGATGCAGTACTGGTTCCATATCCACAAATCAATCAACATAATACATCACATTAATAAAAGAAAGGATAAGAACCACATAATCCTCTCAATAGATGCAGAGAAAGCATTTGACAAAATACAGCATCCATTTTAGACAAAAACCCTCAATAAAGTAGGTATAGAAGAATCATACTTCAAGATTATAAAGGCCATATATAAAAGACCACCACTAATATGATCCTCAATGGGGAAAACCTGAGAGCTTTCCCCTTAAGGTGAGGAACACTACAAGGATGCTTACTTTCATTACTGTTATTCAAAATAGTGTTGGAAATCCTAGCCTCAGCATTTAGACAATAAATAAATAAATAAATAGCATCAAAATCAGCAGGGAAGAAGTCAAACATTCACTCTTTGCCAACAACATGTTACTTTATGTGGAAAATGCAAGACTCCATACAAAAAACTGGTAGAACTGATACATGCATTCAGCCACATCACAGCATATAAAATCAATGAACAGAAATTGGTTGCATTTCTATACACCAATAATGAAGCAGCAGAAAGAGAAATCAAGGAATCAATTCCACTTACAGTTGCACCAAAAACCATAAAATACCTAGCAATAAATCAAACTAAAAAGGTTAAAAATCTATTTACTGAAAACTATAGAATACTTATGAAAGAAATTGAAGATGACTCAAAAACATGGAAAAATATTCCATGCTCATGGATAGGAAGAACAAATATTGTTAAAATATCAATACTACCTAAAGCAATCTACATATTTGATTCAATCCTTATCAAAACAGCACCAGCATTCTTCACAGAGCTAGAACAAACAATCCTAAAATCTGTATGGAACCAGAAAAGACCCTGAATAGCCAGAGTAATGTTGAAAACGAAATCCAAAACTGGAGGCATCGCAATTCCAGACTTCAAGCTGTATTACAAAACTGTAATCATCAATACAGTACGGTACTGCACAAAAACAGACATATAGGTCAATGGAACAAAATACAGAACGCAGAAATGGACCCACAAATGTATGGCCAACCAATATTTGACAAAACAGGAAAGAGTATCCAATTGAAAAATGCCAGTCTCTTCAGCAAATGGTGTTGGGAAAACTGAACAGCGACATGCAGGAGAATGAACCCGAACCACTTTCTTACACCATACATAAAAATAAACTCAAAATGTATGAAAGACCTACATGTAAGACAGAAAGCCATCAAAATCCTAGAGGAGAAAACAGGCAACAACCTCTTTGATCTTGGTCGCAACAACTTCTTACTTGACATGTCTCTGGAGGCAAGGGAAACAGAAGCAAAAAATGAACTCATTGGTAACTCATCAGGAGTTTTCTTCACAGTGAAGGAAAGAGTCAGCAAAACTAAAAGGCAACCAATGGAATGGAAGAAGATATTTGCAAATGACATATCAGATAAAGGGTTAGTATCCAAAATCTATAAAGAATTTATCAAAGTTAACACACAAAAACCAAACAATCCAGCGAAGAAATGAGCAAAAGACATGAATAGACACTTTTATACAGAAGACATCCAGATGGCTAACAGACACATGAAAAAATGCTCAACATCCCTCATCATCAGGGAAATATAAATCAAAACCATGACCTTACACTGGTCAGAATGGCTAAAACTAACATCTCAGGAAACAACAGATGTTGGTGAGGATGTGGAGAAAGAGAAACATATTTTCACTGTTGGTGGGAATGCAAACTGTGCAGCCACTCTGGAAAACAGTATGTAGGTTCCTCAAAAAATTAAAAGTAGGACTACCCTATGACCCAGCAATTGCACTACTAGATATTTATCCAAAGGATACACTAGTGCTGTTTTGAAGGGTCACATGCAGCCCAATGTTTATAGAAGCACTACTGACAATAGCCAAAGTATGGAAAGAGCCCAAATGTCCATTAACTGATGAATGGATAAAAATTATTTATATATATATATGTAATATTCAATGGTATATTACTCCACGATCAAAAAGAATGAAATGTTGCCATTTGCAATCACATGGATGGAACTAGATTGTACTATGCTATGCGAAGTCAATCAGAGAAAGACAAATAGACTATTTCACTCATGTGAAATTTAAGATTTAAAACAGATGAACATAAGGGAAGAGAAGCAAAAATAGGATAAAAACAGAGAGGGAGAAAAACTGTAAGAGACACTTAATACAGAGAACAAACTAAGGATTGCTGAAGGGATGTTGGGTGGGCGGGGGGGATGGTGGGCTAAATGGGCAAGGGGCATTAAGGAGGTCACTTGTTGGGATGAGCACTGGGTGTTAAATGCAAATGTTGAATCACTAATTTCGATTCATTAAATCATTATTACACTATATGTTAACTAACATGGACTTAAATTTTAAAAAGAAAAAGTTAAAATAGTCTACATAAGGTGAAAGTTCTCCTTTGACTACTCCTCATCCCAGTTATTTCCACCTTTCCTAGAGAAACCATGGTTATACATTGTTTTGTATAATCCTTGCTGACCTTTTCCCATGCATTTATGTACCTATATGCATACTCCAGTGAATTCATTGTTCTACATGTTAAACTCGTGCTAACTCATTCCTTGGCACATACTCTTCAGCCTCTTTAGTAGCCTCTCCCTGCAAATGGCTTGGTAGTTCTTATACGAGAGGTGCCATAATATCCAGCTCTCTCAGGTCCTGGCATGATGCCTTAGCACTTGTGAAGAGATTAACAGTGGTTTAAGCAGTGTCACAGAAAGCCAGCCTATCCCTGATTCTAGCAGTGTGATGTTTCTGAAAAGAAAATGGGTAAGCAATATTGTCTAAGTATCACCTCAATATTTTCAAAGGTCAAATCTAGCCAGCCAGAGAGGAATAAAACATTATCCATCCTTTGAGAAAGTGAAGTGTTACTACCAGTCACATTAAATAATAGAATCTCAGAGTTGTGGAACCAAAGTTATAAAGGAAATGGTAGCTCATCTAGTCCATAATACCCTCAGCCCCTTAATCAACACATAAACTCCAGTGACAATGTCCACTGCCAACAATTGCCCAGCCCTTCTGCTTGAACACAACCAATGATGAGATCACTATCTCCCACAGCAGGCTTTTCCTTTTTCAGATAACTCTAATCATGAGCAGGGCTCTACTATACCTCTGTTTTCTAAAAGCACCAGCCAAAAAACTCAGCAAAAGGAAAAAACACAGACAAAAGAGTAGGAATGTAGGAAATAAACTCTCCTATAACAAAGGTCACTGAAACACCCTTCTCTGCTACAAGAATTAAGCAATGAAAGTGGCTGCAAAGGTAAGTGTGGGGAACTAAAAGAAACCTGGTATGCTGTAGGCATAGCTCTCACTTCTTGCACACATACCCTGCCTCTGTTTTGGAGTCTCAATCCCAGCTTCCAGGAGAATCAGGTATGCTTAGAGATCCCTGAGCAAGCATGCCAGGAAGCATTTTACATTTCTATCTAGCACAAAGACAAACAGCATGGCAGGTATAATCAGGCACAGAAACCATTCTTTGCCCCTCAAGGGGAAGAGATATAATAACTGTCACATGAAAGATCATTATAATAAGGCTACTAACAAATTGTTCTCCTTTTCAAGCATACACACAATGAGCAATAAGCTTCAACCTGAGCAATGAAAATTTTGCTTATACAACAGACAAAAATAAAGAACAAATGAGCAAATGGAAGGAAGGAAGGAACGAAGGAACAAAGGAAGGCAGGAAGGAGGGAGGGAGGAAAGGAAAAGATAAAATAAAATAAAAGACAAAACCCATGTGGATATCATGTCTTAGCATTCATGGTTATCTATTAGCATGTTAGAATGGACTTAGCCCACTGAATTACATTCCTTCCTAACAGAGACCATAACATGAGTCGAGCCTCTCTTGATGGTCATTCTAACACATCCTACTTATTCCCACCTCTACTCCTGTATCATTCTAATGGCTGCCCTTCACTCTCTGTATAAGAAGACATTCCCTACCATTTTCTATTATTTTTTATTATTCCTGGCTTCTCTGAAAACTTAATTAAGGAACAGCATTTTCCCATTTCAAAACAGCCCTGTAAGACAGATACATATACCATTATTAGTTCTATATCCTAGATGAGACATTAAAGACCAGAGAGGGCTATGGATGCCTCACAGTGAACTACAAGCAGTCAAGATCGAAGCAAGTTCTGAAGACTCAGGACAAATTTAAGAGAGATAATCAATGACAGTGTTGAAGGGTATAGACTTGAGAACCTGGGTTCTAATCCTGGCTCTACAACTGCCTTGTTGTAGAATAATGTAGAATAAGTTAGTAAATATCTCTGGTACTGTTTCCTCATCTATAAAATATAAAGAATAATATCAATATACTTTATGGGGTTGTTATGAAGATTAAATAAGGTAATACATATGAAACCCTTAGAACAGTTCCTGGCACAGAGTCATGTATTCACTGTTAATTATTATCCTCCAATTTGACACCATCTGCTCTAGAAGCACAAGGAAACATGCTATCTGGGAAAATAAAATGTTCTTTCTAGACAGGAAAGGGATTTTGGAGGTGCTTTTGTAATTGCTTTCATAATTTTCACAAATATCTCACATTCCAAATGCCATTTCATTGACAGGCAGACCCTAACCAGCCCCCACTAAGGGAGACAGTCTGAATTGTAGATGTTGATATCCTTTGCCTGTGACAAAGCATTCTAAGGTGAGAGCTCAAGCCAGAATGGGTGTGGGGTACAGGGAAACACTTCATAGATGACATAATTCTGCTAATCAGCAAAACTAGATACCTTTGGAAGAGTTGGCAGATGCTAAATCAACATATAAAAGTGAACAGAATTTCTGTAAATTAGTAAATATCATCTAGGGAAAAATGATATTACAAAGATATTATTTATAATTATAAAACAATACAGAACTCCTAAAAGTAAATCAAAGAAAATGTGCATAAGCATTTTGTGAAGAAAATAAATAAGTTTTTGAGAGACATTAAAATTGAAATAAATGGAGTGTGAAAACATGCTTTTAGATAACCTCAATATTATAAAACTGTCAGTTCTCAGGGTGCCTGGGTGGCTCAGTCGGTTGAGCATCCGACTTCGGCTCAGGTCATGATCTCACGATTCATGGGTTTGAGCCCCACATCGGGTTCTGTGCTGGCAGCTCAGAGCCTGGAGCCTGTTTGAGATTCTGTGCCTCCCTCTCTCTCTGCCCCTCCCCCCTCATGTTTGTCTTTCTCTGTCTCAAAAATAAATAAACTATAAAATTTTAAAAAATATCAATTCTTAACTTGATTTAGTGACTAAATTTATTCAAACCAAAATCTCAATAGGGATTTTGGAACACATAATAAACTCATTATAAAATGTATACAAATAAATGTTTAAAAAAGAATAGCCAAGACATGTCTGAAGAAAAAAAATTAAAATGGGGTAACTTACAAAGATATAATAAAACTATAGTAATGAAGATAAGCCAGTATAACCAACTGTAAAGTACCAGAAATTCAAATATATATGAGAACAGGATTAATGAAAGATCTAGCATTGCAAATTATTGAGAAAATAAGAATGCATTTAATAATTGGGAGGAAAAAAAATCAGGTCCCTTTCTCAAAGTCCCAAGGGATTAAATACTTAAAATTAAAAACCGAGCTATAAAAGAGTGCCTGGGTGGCTCAGTCAGTTGAAGCCTCTTACTTCAGTTCAGCTCATGATCTCATAGTTTGTGAGTTTAAGCCCCATGTCTGGCTCTGTGCTGACATTTCAGAGCCTGAAGTCTGCTTCAGATTCTGTGCCTCCCTCACTCTCTGTCCCCCACCATGTTCATATTCTGTTTCTCTCTCTCTCAAAAGTAAATAAACATTTTTAAAAATTAAAAAAAAACAGCTATAAAAACTTTCAAAAAACAACTTAGAAGAATGATTTTATAGCCTCAGAGAAAATTTCTTAAGAAACAACAACAAAAAGCACAAACAAGAAGGAAATTAATAAGTTTAATCACTTTAACTAAATACTTCTCTCTAAAAAGGTAGCATAAGTAAAGGACAACCCATAATCTGGAAGGAAATATTTGCCCAAATGATTAATCTCCAAAATATATAAAGGAGATCTTAAAAAGAAAAGAAACACCAATAACATATTAGGGGAAAAAATGGGAAAAACTTGAGATACATTTCACAGATAAGGAATAATGAATAACTAATAAGCTTATGAAAATATGCTCAATTTGCTCAGAAATATTAAAAATGTAAAGTAATACCACAATGAGATGATATTTTACAGCCACCAGATTGGCATACATTAAAACTTTGACAACAAAAGTGTTCAAAATGTGTAGGGAGCAGGAACTAGATGCCTCTGGCAGAAAGCTTATTTAATGAAACTAGAGGAAAACTTCCCAAATCTGGGGAAAGATACAGACACCCAGGTACGTGAAGCTCAAAAATCCCTAATCAGGTCCAATCCAAAGAAGACTTTACCCAGAAATATAATAAAAATGTCAAAAATCAAAGAAAAAGAAAAAGTCTTGAAAGCAGAAGAGAAAAGTAGCTTCTTATATACAAAAGAACTCCCACAAAGCTATCAATGGATTTCTCAGCAAAAACATTGCAGGCCAGAGAGGTGGAATGCTTTATTCAAATTAATGAAAGAAAAAAACTGCCAACCTGAGCATCTGAGTGGCTCACTCGTTTAAACACCTGACTCTTGACTTTGGGCTCAGCTCATGATCTCATGGTTCCTAGGTTTTTGCCCCATATTCAGCTCTGCATTGACAGTGTGGAGCCTCCTTGGGATTCTCTCTCTTCTCTCTCTCTTATCCTCCTCCCTCCCTCCCTCCCTCTCTCTCTCTCTCTCAAAATAAATTTTAAAAATCACAAATTTATTTTTTAAAAAAGGAAAAGCACTGCCCACCAAGAATACTTCACCCAGCAAAACCATCAAAATTAACTGAAAGAGAAATAAAGACATTATCAAGATAAATAAAAGCTGTTTCACCACCACTAGAACTGCATTACAAGGAATGCTAAAAGGAGTTCTTCAAGCTGAAAAGAAAGGATGCTGGTAAAAGTAAATATATAGTCAAACTAAAAATACTCTAATACAGTTGTATATAAATCACTTAACTCTAGTACAATGACTAAATGACAAAAACATTATAAATAACTATAGCTACAATATTTTGCTAATGGATACACAATATAAAACAATGTAGGTGGGGCGCCTGGGTGGCTCAGTCGGTTAAGCGTCTGACTTTGGCTCAGGTCATGATCTCACAGTTTGTGGGTTAGAGCCCCGCGTCAGGCTCTGTGCTGACTGCCAGCTCAGAGCCTGAAGCCTGTTTCAGATTCTGTATTTCCCTCTCTTATACCCTCCCCTGCTCATGCTGTCTCTCTATCTCTCTCTCAGAAATAAATAAAAACATGGGGCGCCTGGGTGGCTTAGTCGGTTGAGCGTCCGACTTTCGCTTAGGTCATGATCTCGCGGTTCGTGGGTTCGAGCCCTGCATCGGGCTCTGTGCTGACTGCCAGCTCAGAGCCTGGAGCCAATTTCAGTCTGTGACTCCCTCTCTCTCTGACCCTCCCCTGCTCACGCTGTCTCTCTCTCTCTCTCTCTCTCCTAGAAATAAATAAAAAATATAAAAAAAAGAAATAAATAAAAACATTTAAAAATTTTTAAAAAACCCAATACCAATGAAAGTGTTGAATCACTATATTATACACTTGAAACTAATATTACACGGTATGCTAATTAACTGGAATTTAAATAAAAAGAGAAAAGATATAAGCAAAGGCATCAAAGCCATAAAATGTGTGTGGAGGGCAAAAGTGTTGAGCTTTTGTATTAGGACAAACTTGTTATTAGTTTAAAATAGACTACTGAAAGCCTTAAGATGTTTTGTGTTAGCCTCATGGAAACCATAAAACAAAAATCTATACTAGATACACAAAAGATAAAGAGGAACCAAAGCATACCAGTATAGAAAACCATCAAATCATAAAAGAAGAGAGCAAGAGAGAACGAAACAAAAAAATCTATAAAACACTCAGAAAACAATGAACAAAATGGCAATAATAAGTACTTACTAATCAATAAT
Organism: Proteles cristata cristata; assembly: GCA_017311185.1. NCBI lineage: Eukaryota > Metazoa > Chordata > Mammalia > Carnivora > Hyaenidae > Proteles > Proteles cristata. Next base: position 190,751 of record JAESUZ010003506.1, on the reverse strand, counting down.
TACTTTAAGGAAATTGATTAAAATCTCTACTCAAAAGACACAGAGTGACTGAATGGATATAATACAACACCCAACTATATGCTAGCCATGGGATTGACTTCATTCTTAAGGATCAACTTAAGGATTCTTGATTCTTAAAATCTACATATGAGAGAAATCATGTTTTTTGTCTTCCTTTGACTGACTTATTTCACTTATCCTCTAAGTCTATTCATGTTGCAAATGGCAAGATTTCATGATTTTTTTTTTTTTTTACATTTAATTATTATTGACAGAGTGAGACAGAGTACGAACAGGGGAGGGGCAGAGAGAGTAGACATAGAATGTGAAGCAGGCTCCAGGCTCTGAGCTAGCTGTCAGCACAGAGCCCAACGCGGGGCTCGAACCCATGAACCATGAGATCATGACCTGAGCTGAAGTTGGACGCCCAACCGACTGAGCCACTCAGGCACCCCAGGATTTCATGATTTTTAAAAATGTTTATTTATTTATTCTGAGAGAGAGAGAGTGCATAAGCAGAGAAGGAACAGAGAATGACACAGAGCTGTAAGCACAGAGCCTGAACCAGGGCTTGAACTCATAAACCACGAGATCATGACTTGAGCCGAAGTTAGACGCTCAACTGACTGAGCCACCCAGGAACCCATAAATCTCATAATTTTTAATGGCTTATAATAATCCATTGTATATAAGCATATATATATATACACATATTCTTTATCCATTTATCTATCTATGGACACTTGGGTTGTTTTCATATCTTGGCTATTATAAATAATGCTGCAATAAACAGGGGTTCATATATCTTTGTGAATTCGTGTTTTCATTTTTTTGGTAAATATGTGGAAGTGGAATTACTGGATCATATGGTAATTCTATTTTTAACTTTTTGAGGAAACCGAATACTGTCTTCCACATGGCTGCACCAATTTTATTCCCATCGACAATGTACAAGGGTTCCTTTTTCTCTACATCCTTGCCAACAACTGTTATTTCTTATATTTTTTTATTTTAGCCATTCTGACAGGTATAAGATAATATCTCATTGTGGTTTTAATTTGCATTTCACTGATGAATAGAGAAGTTGAGCATCTTTTCATGTGTTTGGTGGCCATTGGTATGTCTTCTTTGGCAAAATATCTATTTAGGAATTTAAGAAACAAAACAAATGAACAAAGAATAAAGAGACAAACAAAAATAGACTGCTGAATACAGAGAATGAACTGGTGATTGCCAAAGGGGAGGTGGGTGTGGGTATGGCTGAAATACATAACGGGGATTAACACACACTTATCTTGATGAGCACTAATAAACATATGTAATTTTTGAATCATATAGTACACCTGAAACTAATATAATACTTTATGTTAATTATACATGAGTTAAATAATAAAAGAAAAAAAGATACAAGTCGACTGAAAGTAACAGAAAAAGATATTCCATAAATATATAAACCAAAAGAGAGTAGGGGTGGCTATACCTATATCAGAAAAAAAAAGGTGGCTTAGAAGTCAAAAACTTTAATAAGAGATCCATGGCTGGGAAGAGGCCTGGCCTGCGGGATTATATTTTGGGCCATATCAATAAAGCACATGGACTAAGACCTGGAATGAGGCAGGGCTTGGAAGATAGAACATGGCCCACTTTGGCTGCACCTGCGGCACAGGGAGATCGGACCAAAGGGAGTGATTTGCAATGCTTGGTTCGGGAACAGACTGGGGCACTGTCATTTTTATCTCCACAACCACCAAGACGGGACTTTAGGGAGTGGCTCGCAGACTGCAGTGGAGGTTAGAACCTGCCTACACAAAACCATGCCCATCCCCGCTAGAGAGCTGCTTTTCTTTTTTTCCCGGAGCCTGGGGCAAGACGAACATGGATGCAATGCCATGATTAATTCTACATCAATTCTTTCTATTCAGATATATTTTCCCTTGTCTCATTCATATCCATCCACTCTGGTAGATTGGGCACTCTGGTCATTGGTTTGCTTAAATAGTCACATTTAATCCATTCTCTAGTATTATATTCTACACCTCCACCACTATCTTTCTCTCTCTCTCTGGAGTAATCAGACTATATTGTTTCTCTGAGTAACACTATCTTCGTTTCTTTCTCCTCACCTCCTACCATATTCTCCTCTTTCTCCCTCTGTATTAAGCCTCATAGTATCTCTACCTGGTCATTGTCCAAATTTGCTTCCTCCCTGCCCCCATCATTTCTCTTTCTGTATATTCTCTTCCATCAACAGTGCATACATCCAGCTGTTTATTAGCTTCTGGGAATTCTGGTTTTATGCTTTTATACTGTCCTTTGTCTTTTGGGATTTTATTCTTCTTTCTTTCTTTTTTTTTTTTCTTTTCCTTTTTTCCCTTTCGGTTTGCTTGTTTGTTGGATTTGTCTGTGCGTTTGTGTTCCATTGTTCCCTGTGTGTTTGTCTGTCTGTTTTCCTTTTCAGGGCTACCTCAAGACACAAGCCAGAGTATACACGGTGGAGAGTCACAAATACCACCACGAGTAGGGAAATAAAATAACCAAGGTCTCAACATGAGAGACCAAGGGACATCATTAAAATAACACTTCCTGAACCGACAGGCCCTGGACAATCAATGAGCCTTCTTTAATATATCAGTACGCGCAGGTGGAGAGCACATAACAAGCTTTTAAAACTAAGAAAAGACAGAAAGCTAGCCAAAGTGACGAAATGGAACAACTCTTCTAAAGAAATTCCAGGAAGAAATGAAACCTAAAGAACTGCTCAAAACAGATATAAGCAACATAACTGAACAGGAATTTAGAACAATAGTCATAAAATTAATCACTGGACTTCAAAAAGGCATGGAAGACATCAGAGAAGCTATTGCTACAAACACTATGGAGCTTAAAAATAGTTGTGATGAATTTTAAAAATGCTATAAATGAGGCGCATAAGAAAATGGAGGCATCCAAAGCATGGATTGAAGAGGCAAAGAACAAAATAGGTGAATTAGAAGACCTAATTATAGAAAAAGAGGAGCCAAGAAAAAGAGATAAGCTGATCCTGGAACACAAAGGAGAGTTTGAGAGTTGAGAGATACAATCCAACGGAACAATTACTGTATCACTGAAATTCCAGAATAGGAAGAGAGAGGGAAAGGCACTGAACAAATTATGGCAGAGAACTTCTCCACTCTGGGGAAGGAAACAGACATTGGAATACAAGAGGCACAGATGTAACTTGAATCGATATTCTGCACAACATATCATAGCGAAACTGGAAAATATAAGGACAAAGAGAATTCTGAAAGCAGCTAGGGATAAAAGGGACCTAATACACAAAGGGAAACCTATCAGAATAGTTAATGACCTATCTACTGAAACTTGGCAGGCCAGAAAGGAATGGCAAGAAATCTTCCATGTGATGAACAGAAAAAATATGCAGCCAACAATCCTCTGTCCGGCAAGCCTGCCATTCAGAATAGAAGGAGAGATAAAAGTCTTCCCAAATAAGCAAAAATTGAAAGAATTAATCACCACTAAAACACTCTAACAAGAAATCCTGAGGGGGAGTCTATGAGGAAATGTTGCAAGGAGCGCAAGATACCAGAAGCACCACTAAAAGCAGGAATCCTACAAAGAACACAATGACTCTAAACCCGTATTTTTCAACAATAACACTCAATGTAAATGGGCTAAATGTTCCAATCAAAGATATACGGTAGCAGAATGGATAGAAAATAAAAATCCTTTTATTTGCTGTCTACAAGAAACTCATTTGAGACTGGAGAACACCTTCAGATTGAAAGTTAGGCGATAGCGAAATATCTACAATGCTACTGGAAGTCAAAAGAAAGCCAGTGTAACCATATTTATATCAGAAAAACTGGCCTTTAGAGGAAAGGCAGTAACAAGGGATGAAGAAGGGCATTATATAATAATTATAGCATCTATACATCAAGAAGAGCTGACAATTGTAAATGTATATGGGCCGAATATGGAAATACCCGAATACACACAACAATTAATCACAAACAGAAACATTCTTATGAATAAGAATGTGCTAATAGCAGGGGACTTTACTACACCACTTACAGCAATGGATAGATCAACTACACAGAAAATCAAAAAAGAAACCATGGACTTGAATGATACATTGGACCAGATGGATTTGACAGATATATTTAGAACTCTACATCCTGAGGCTATGGAATTCACTTTTTCTCAATTGTTCATGGCACATACTCCAAGATAGATCACATACTGGGTCATAAAGCAGCCATCCATAAATATAAAAGAATTGAGATCATACCATGCACACTTACCGATCACAATGCTATGTAACTTGAAATCAATCAGGGGAAGAAGTCTGGAAAACCTCCAAAAACATGGAGGTTAAAGAACAGCCCACTAAAGAATGAAACAGCCAATGAGGTAATTAGAGAAGAAATTAAAAAATATATGGAAACAAAAGAAAATGAAAATACAACAATCCAAACTCTATGGGATGCAGCAAAGGGAGTTCTAAGAGGAAAGTACATTGCACTCCAGGCCTATTTCAAGAAATTAGAAAAAGTACAAGTGGAAGATCTAACAGCTCACCTAAAGGAACTAGAGGGAGAGCAATGAGAGCACCCCAAACCCAGTAGGAGAAGAGAAATAATAAAAATCTGGGCAGAAATGAAGAATACAGAATCCAAAAAACCAGTTGAACAGATCAATGAAACCGAGTTGGTTTCTTGAAAAAAAAAAAATTGATAAACTTCTAGCCAGGCTTCTCAAACAGAGAGCGCACCCAAACAGACAAAATCATGAGGGAAAATGGATTTATTACAACCAATCCCTCAGAAATACAAGCCATTATCAGGAAATACTATGAAAAATTATATGCCAACAAACTGGACAACGTAGAAGAAATGGAAAAATTCCTAAACACACATGCACTACCAAAATTCACAAGGGAAGAGATAGAAAACCTGAACAGACCTATAACTAGTGAAGAAGTTGAATCAGTTATCAAAAATCTCCCAACAAATAAGAGCCCTGGGCCAGATGGCTTCCCTGGAGAATTCTACCAGACATTTAAATTAGAGTTAATACCCATTCTACTCAAGCTAATCTAAAAAATAGAAATGGAAAGAAAACTTCTGGACTCGTTCTACAAAGCCAGCCAGCATCACTTTGATTCCCACGCCAGACAGAGACCCAGCAAAAAAAGAGAACTACAGGCCAATATCCCTGATGAATATGGATGCAAAAATCTTCAAGATACTTGTAAATCTAATGCAATAGCTCATAAAAAGAATTATACACCATGACCAAGTAAGGTTCATTCCTGGGTTACAGGGATGGTTTAATATTCACAAATAAAGCCATGGGATACTTCACATTAACAGAAGAAAATATAAAAACCATATGATCTTGACGATACATGCAGAAAAGCATTTGACAAAATACAGCATCCCTTGTTAATGAAGACTTTAGAGAAAGTCAGGATAGAAGGAACTTCCTTAAACAGCATAAGAGCCATTTACGAGAAGCCCTTACATAACATCATCCTCAATGGAGAAAAAATGAGTGATTTCCCTAGAGGTCAGGAACACGACAGGGATGTCCACTCTCACCACTGTTGTTTAACAAATTTCTGGAAGTCCTAGCATCAGCCATCAGACAACAAAAGGGAATAAAAAGCATCAGAATTGGCAAAGAAGAAGTCAAATTTCACTTTTCACAGACATTATACTCTACATGGAAAACCTGACAGATTCCACCTGAGTCCTACTAGAACTGATCCATGAATTCAGCAAAATCGCAGGGTACAAAATAAACATACAGAAATCAGTTCCGTTTTTATACATCAACAATGAAGCAACAGAAAGAGAAATCAAGAAACTGATCCCATTCACAACTGCAAAAAACAAACAAACAAACAAAAAAAAAACAAAACAAAAAACCTAGGAATAAACCTAACCAAAGGTATAAGAGATCTGTATGATGAAACTATAGAAAAGCTATGAAAGAAATTGAAGAAGACACAAAGAAATGGAAAACATTCCATGCTCATGGATTGGAAGAATAAATATAGGAAAACTGTCATTATTACCCAAAGCAATCTACACATTCAATGCAATCCCTATCAAAATTGTACCAGCATTCTTCTCAAAACTAGAACTATCCTAAAATGTGTATGGAACCACAAAAGACCCCAAATAGCCAAAGTAATCTTGAAGAAGAAAACCAAAACAGGAGGCATCACCATCCCCAACTTTGGCCTCTACTACAAAGCTGCCATCATCAAGACAGTATGGTATTGGTACAAAACAGACACATAGAGAAATGGAATAGAATAGAGAACTCAGAACTGGACCCACAAATGTATGGCCATCTAATTTTTGAGAAAGTGGGAAAGAGTATCCAATGGAAAAAATACAGCCTCTTTAACAGATGGTGCTGGGAGAACTGGACAGCAACATGCAGAAGAATGAAACTAGATCATTTTCTCACACCATACACAAAAATAAACTCAAAATGGATCAAGGACCTGAATGTGAGACAGGAAACCATCAAAACCCTAGAGGAGAAAGCAGGAATCAACCTCTGTGACCCCAATGCAGCAATTTCTTACTTGACACCTCCCAAAAGGCATGGGAATCAAGAGCAAAAATGATCTATTGGGACCTCATCAAGATAAAAAGCTTCTGCACGGCAAGGGAAACAATGAAACTAATAGGCAACTGATGGAATGGGAAAAGACAGTTGCAAATGACATTTCAGATAAAGGGTTAGTATCCAAAATGTATAAGGAACTCACCAAACTCCACACCCAAAAAAACAAACAATCCAGTGAAGAAATGGGCAGAAGATATGAACAGATACTTCTCCAAAGAGGACATCCAGATGGCCAAAAGACACATGAAATGATGCTCAGCATCCCTCATCATCAGGCAAATGCAGATGAACACCACACTGAGATTCCACCTCATGCCAGACGGTGTGGCTAAATTGAACATATCAGGAGTCTATGATAACACCTATAAGACCATATTTATAGATGCTGGTGAGGATGTGGAGAGATGGACACCCTCATACTGTTGGTGGGAACGTAAACTGGTGCAGCCCCTCTGGAAAACACTGTGGAGGTTCCTGAAAAAATTAACAATAGAACTCCCCTATGACCCAGCAATAGCACTGCTAGGAATTTACCCAAGGGATGTAGAAATGCTGATGCATAGGAGCACATGGACCCCAATGTTCATAGCAGCACTCTCAACAATAGCCAAAACATGGAAAGAGCCTAAATGTCCTTCAACTGGTGTATAGATCAAGAAGATGTGGTATATTTATACAATGGAATACTACATGGCAATGAGAAAGAATGAAATCTGGCCATTCATAGCAATGTGGATGGACCTTGAGGGTGTTATGCTGAGCGAAATAAGTCAGGCAGAGATAGACAGATACCATTGTTTTCACTTCTGTGTGGATCAGGAGAAACTAAACAGAGGACCATGGGGAAAGAGAAGGGGAAAAATAGTTGGGGAGAGGGTGGAGGCAAACCATGAGAGACTCTTGAATATGGAAAACAAACTGAGGGCTGATGGGTGTAGGGAAGAGGGGAAGGGGGGTAATGGGCATGGAGGAGGGCACTTGTTGGGATGAGCACTGGGTATTTTAAGGAAACTAACTTGACAATAAACTATGAAAAAAAAACTGTAATAAGAGACAAGGAATGTAATTATATAATCACAACAGGATCAATACAACAAGAGGAATAACAATAGTAAATACATGTGTGTCCAACATTGGAGCACCTAAATATGGAAAGCAAAATTTAACATATCTGAAGGTAGAAATAACAATACAATAATAGTAGGGGACTTAAGTGTCCCACTTTCAACAATTTATAGATCATCCAGAAGAAAATCAGTAGGGAAACATTGGGCTTAAACTACATTTTAAACAAAATGTATCTAACAAACATACAGAGAAAATTCCATCTGTGACAAAATACACAGTCTCCTTAAGTGCTCATGAAACACTTTCCAGGATAGGCCATGTGTTGTCAGACCATAAAACAAGTCTTAACTAATTTAAGAAAATGAAAAGCATATCAAGTATATTTTCTAACCACAATGAAAATCAAAACATTAATGAGATATCACGTCATACATGTTAGCACAGTTAATCAAAAAGTCAAAAGATAACAAATGTTGGCAAGGATGTGGAGAAAAGTGAGCCTTTATGTGCTATAGGTAGGAATGTAAATTGTTACAGCCATCATGGAAAACAGTTTGGAGGTAACTAAAAATATATAATAAAAGTAGAACTATTATATAATCTAGCAACTCCACTTCTGGGTATATATACAAAAGATATAAAATCAGTTTCAGGGGCACCTGGGTGGCTCAGTCGGTTAAGCACATGACTTCGGCTCAGGTCATGATCTCATGGTTCGTGGGTTCTAGCTCTATGCTGACAGCTAGCTAAGAGCCTGGAGCCTGTCTTTGGATTCTGTGTCTCCCTCTCTCTCTGACCCTCCCCTGCTCATGCTGTCTCTATCTCTCTCTGAGAAATAAATAAACATTAAAAATTTAAAAATATAAAATCACTGTTTCAAAGACAAATCTGCACTCCCATGTTCATTACAGCTTTATTCACAGTAGCCAAGATAAGGAAACTACATAAATGCCAGTCAATAGATAAATAGAAAGGAAAAAATACACATACACATACACACACACACACACACACACACACACACACACTCACTCACAATAGAATACACATACACACAATGGAATATTATTGTTTCTTTAATTTTAAATTAATTTTATTTTTAAAAAAATTTAAAAGCATTTTTTTATTTGAGAAGGAGAGAGTGAGCAAGTGGGGGAGAGGAGCAAGTGGGGCAAGAGAGAGAATACCAAGCAGGCTCCATACTCAGTGCGGAACCCAACATGATCTCAATCCCATGACCTTCGGGTCATGACCTGAGCCAAAACCAAGAGTCAGATGCTCAACTAGCTGAGCCACCCAGGCACCCCAATATTTTAAAAAAGGAAATACAGTCATTTGCAACAACATGGCTGAAACTGGAGGTTATTAAGCCAAGTGAAATAAGCCAGATACAGAAAGATCACTTCATCTTACTTATATATGGAATCTAAAAAAAAGTCAGACTCATAGCAACAGAAAGTCCAATGAGAAAAGGGAAGATATTCAACAAAGGATACTAACTTTTAGTTATAAGAAGAATAAATTCTGGATATCTAGTGTATAGTACATTGACTATACATAATAATAATATATTGTACACTTGAAATATTCTGAGATTGAACTCAGGTCTTCTTACCATAAAAAGTAATCGTAATGGTTAACTACAGGAAGTGATTGATATATTAAGAAGTTTGATTGTGATAATAATTTCACAGAGTATACATATACCAAAACATCACATTACATATATACAATTTTGTCACAAATAATTTTTAAACATTGAAAAAAATACTTCAAGCCAATTAAATACCTTCAAATATTTCAAATACTTTCAATAATATATATGTTCAATATGTAGGCATTCAAATATCCATTCAAATCTATATTTAATAGTATAATTGTTAAAAAACAAACAAACCACTAGATGCCTCTGAAACAGATTATGCCCCATATTACATCTAAGTCCTACTTTTAATTGGTTTTCATTGGCCTACTTCCTGATTAGACCCTGATAGAATTTAGGTTTATATTAGTCAAATAGCCACAAAAATAATACTTATGTCAAATTAAATCACTCAGGATTTATTTCACAAATATTATGTGCAGGGTCTTGTGCTCTTGGGGGAGTAGAAGCAAACAAATAACATGTGCAGATGTATACATATTAATTGACTGCCAGGACCTTTAAATGTTCATTTTATCTGCATTTCCTTTGATATTTGTTTTGTTTGGGATAAAAGAAAGAGAAGGCTCCTAGTTAAGCTATTCAGATATGGAAGTACAAATCCCTACCCTTTCTGATTTCAGGATGAAATCCACACTAAGAAAGGATGCTGAAATCAAGCTAACCTGAGTTAATTCATCTTCCAGAAAGTTCACAGTATTTGACATTCAGAAAAACTACTTCAGCATAGTGACCTGGCAAAACACTGGCTTTGGAGTCAAAACTGTTATCTTGTCTAGGCTGTGCAGTTTGTTACTATACTGTCAGGGTCTCACTCACTATTTTATCCTACAGAACTCTATCAGTATCCTAAATCTGGCCTGCTCCTTGTTTAGGATTCTGCCTTGTATTTCTAACTCCTTATAGTCCCTGTCCAGGCTAAGGTATTCTCCTGTGGCTACTCAAGTCATATGCCTCTTCCTGACATCAGCTCCCTACTATAACTGCCCTCTACCTTCCAACTGCAGACCTGGGTACAAAATATTATGGAGCCCAGGGATTGGGATGAGGGAGGAATGGGGAATTACTGCTACTGGGTATGAGTTTCGTTTAGGGATGATGGAAACGTTCTGGAACTAGATAGTGGTGATAGTTGTACATCATAAATGCACTGAGTTCTATAAATTAAAAGAGCCAAATGGTAAAGTTTACGTTATTTGTATTTAACCTTAATGAAAAAACTATAGATTATGGGCTGGAGAAAACTGAGACCTGGCCAAGAGAAAGAATTTGGCCAATGTCACAGAGCTTAGGCAAGCCATTTCCTTCTGTATAAGTTCTCATATCTATCAGACTTCTACAGGATGGCTCCAGGTCTAAATTATGTCTGTACCTGGGTGCCTGGGTGACTCAGTTGGTTAAGTGTCTGACTTCAGCTCAGGTCATGATCTCATGGTTTGTGGGTTTGAGTCCCACATTGGGCTCTGGGCTGACAGCTCAGAGCCTGGAGCCTGCTTCGGATTCTGTGTCTCCCTCTCCCTTTGCCCCTATCCTGCTTGTGCAGTCTCTCTCAAAATTAAATAAACATTTAAAAAATAATAATAATTATGGCATTATCAGCACCTCTGGGCTTCCCTGTAGTCCATGTCTTCATACAAGTGACTTACTGGGGGAATGGAAGCTTTTACTGGTCAAATGGCCTCAGTATAGCCAGATACAGAGGCCAGGAGAACAGGAGAGGCTTAGTTGACTTTCTCTCAGACTTCAGACCTCTGAAGAACTACAGAGTAGAGGGTCAGTGTACTCTTGGGAGGGTGTGCATGAGGGGGGGGGTAGAATAAGGACATTACTTCCACTATTAATATTTAAAATTTTCTGCTAGTATAATCATCATTATTATTGCTTTCTATGTGTCAGAACCTATTATCAGTAATTTAAAAGAGTATGCAAAAGACATAGTTCTGTTTAGTCCTCACAACAAATTAATGAGGTAGGTATTATTATCTCATCAAGTTAAAGATGGAGTCACTGAAGCAAAGAAAATACAAGTGGTCTGCCCATCACTACACTGCTAATAAATATGAAGGCTACTATTCTAATCCAGATTTTATCTATAGTGTTCTTAGCTACTTACACCATTTCCATAAGTAGAAGTTCCAAAAAGACAGATTTCATTTCAACATAAGGACAAACTCTCTCAGAGTTGTCTTGAGCTACAACCACTGGTCTGAAAATGTAGGGAGCCACTTGTTAATAGAGGCATAAAAGCAGCTACTGGATGAACACTTGGGAGGTAAGAATATTTTGGAGGGGTTAAAACAGCAACAAGGAGGCTGAATTAGATGACTTTTCATTAACTTTTTACTTAAATTCCAGTTAGTTAACATACAGTGTAATATTAGTTTCAAGTGTACAATATAGTGATTCCATACTTAACATACAACACCCTGTGCTCATCACAAGTGCCATCCTTAATGCCCATCACCTATTTAACCCATCCCCTCACCCACCTCCCCTCAGGCAACCATGAGGTTGTTTTCTATGGCTAAGAATCTGATTCTTGGTTTGTCTTTTTTTCCCTTCCCTTTGCTCGTTTTTTTTTTTTTGTTTGTTTCTTAAATTTCACATATAAGTGAAATCATATGGTATTTGTCTTTCTCTGACCTACTTATTTCACTTAGCATAATATTCACTAGTTCTATCCATGTCCTTGCAAATGGAAAGATTTCATTCTTTTCTATGGCTGAGTAATAGTCCATTCTGTGTGTGTGTTCTTTATCCACTCATCAATCAATGGACACAGGCTATTTCCATAGTTTGGCTACTGTAGATAATGCTGCTATAAACATTGGGGAGCATGAATCCCTTTGATTTCATTTTTTTAAAATTCTTTGGGTAAATGCCTAGAAGTACAATTGCTGTAATATAGGGTAGTTCTATTTTTATCTTTTGGAAGAACCTCCATACTGCATTCCAAAGTGGCTGCACCAGTTTACATTCCCACCAACAATGCAAGAGGGTTCTCCTTTCTCCACATCCTCACCAATACCTGTTGTTTCTTGTGTTGTTGATTTTAGCCACTCTGAGAGATGTGAAGGTGATATCTCATTGTAGTTTTGATTTCCATTTCTCTGATGATCAGTGATGTTGAGCAGATATTCATATGTCTGTTGGCCTCTGTATGTCTTCTTTGGAAAAATGTTTAATCATGTCTTCTGCTCATTTTTTAATTAGGTCATTTGTTTTTGGGGGGCGCTTTGGTGGCTCAGTCAGTTAGGTGCCTAGCTATTGATTTTGGCTCATATCATGATCTCAGTCATGAGATCAAGCCCCACATTGGGGCTGTTTGAGATTCTCTCTTTCCCTCTCCCTCTCTCTCTGCCCCTTCCCTGCTCGTCTCTCTCTCTCTCTCTCTCTCTCTAATAAATAAACTTTATTTGTTTTTGGGGTGTTTAGTTTCATAGATTCTTTATATTTTTTGGATATTAACCCTTTATTAGATATGTCATTTGCAAGTATCCTCTCTCCTTCCATAGGTTGCTTTTAAGGTTTATTGATTCTTTTCTGTGCAGAAGTTTTTATTTTGATGAAATCCCAATAGTTTACTTTTGCTCTTGTTTCCCTTATCTCAGGCAATATATCTAGAAAAAAGTTACTTCAGGTGATGTTGAAGAGGTTACTGCTTATATTCTCCTCTAGGACTTTCATGGTTTCATGTCTTATATTTAGGTTTTTAACTCATTTTGAATTTATATGTGTGTATGGAATAAGAAAGTGTTCCAGTTTCATTCTTTTTCATGTTGCTGTACAGTTTTCCCAGCACCATTTGTTGAAGAGACTGTCTTTTTCCTATTGGCTACCCATTCCAAAGTTGTCAAAGATATATTGATCATATAGTTGTGGGTTCATATCTGAATTTTCTATTCTGCTTTATTGGTTTATGTAGCTATTTATTTGCTAGCACCATACTATTTTGATCACTACAGCTTTGTAATACAACTTGAAGTCCAGAATTGTGGTTCCTTCAGCTTTGTTTTCTTTTTCAAGGCTGCTTTGGCTATTCAGAGTCGTTGTGGTTCCATACAAATTTTAGGATTGTTAGGATGCAAAAAATGCTCAAGAAAATACTTGCAAACTGAATCCAACAATATATTTAAAAAATCATTCAGACAATAAAGTGGGATTCATTCCTGAGTTGCAAGGGCGGTTCAGTATTCACAAATCAAACACTGTGATACACCACAGTAATAGAAGAAAAGATAAGAACCATATGATCATTTCAATAGATGCAGACAAAGCATTTGATAAAGTACAATATCCATTCATGATAAAATACCCACACAGGGGCACTTGGATGGCTCAGTCAGTTGAGCATCCAATTTCAGTTCAGGTCATGATCTTGCAGTTTGTGAGTTCAAGCCTTGCATTGGGCTCTGTGATGACAGCTCAGAACCTGGAGCCTGCTTCAGATTCTCTGTTTTATTCTGTCTCTCTGCCTCTCCCCCACTAGTGCGCTCTCTCTCTCTCTCTCTCTGAAATAATAAATGAATAAACTTAATGAATAAACTTAAAAAGAAAATCTCACAAAGTAGGATTGGAGGGAACATATCTCAATATTATAAACATGAAAAACCCACAGCTAAAATCATCTTCAATGGAGAAAAACTGAGAGCTTTTCCTCTACAGTCAGGAACATGTCAGGAATGCCCACTCTCACCACTGCTATTTAACATAGTATTGGAAGTCCTAACCACAGGAATGAGACAACAGGTAGAAATAAAAGGTATCCAAATCACCATGGAAGAAGTGAAACGTTTGCTATTTGCAGGTGACATGTTATTCTATATAGAAAACCCAAAACACTCCCAAAAATTTGCTAAAACTGATACATGAATTCAATAAAGTGACAAGATACCAAATCAACATACAAAATCTGTTGCATTTCTAAACCATAATAATGAAGCAGCAAAAAAGAGATATGAAGGAATCAGTCCTATATACAATTGTACCAAATCCATAAGATACCTAGGAATAAACCTAATCAAAGAGGCAAAAGACCTGTACTCGAAAGCTATAAAACACCAGTGAAAGAAATTGAAGAGGACACAAAGAAATGGAAAGACATTCCATGCTCATGGATTGGAAGAATGAATATTGTTAAAATGTCTATACTACTCCAAACAATATACACATTTAATGCAATTCTTATCAAAATATCAATAGCATTTTCACAGAGCTGGAACCATAATAGATGTATTTTAAACTCTTCCCAAGCCATAAAATTCCCTGGCTATATGAGTCAACAACCATTGCTCACAGACCATTTTAAGAAGGATCAAATTCAGTCCTTTTGGCTGGATCCAATTCAACCAAGTTTAGACAAATACAAACTTTGACCAGAATGTCCTTCCCTAAGCAGAGTCCATGGGTAGTCATGGGCAATGACTCTTAGAGTATGAATACAAACAGTATACTGATAACATACCAATGCTGAAGGCTTCTCTGTGAAAATCCATGGAGGCAAATAAAAGGTATTAGCACAAGTGATATTATAGTGACATTCATGCTATATTTTTCTGGAAAAAAAGTCTGGTTTCTAAGTATCTTCAGAGAGCAAAATCTCCTATTAGGCAACCTAGTAGGAGACATAGAAACAACACTGAGCTAGGTAACCAGAAGGGCTAAATTAGATATTTGTTTCTGCTCTGAAATTCAAACTTGCTACATAACCCTAGGTAATTTATGTCCCATTTGGGACTTCAGTTTCCTCATCCCCTATCTACAATGAGGATGAGAAAGGCTAGTATGAGAGGCTGTCATGAGATAGGATATGTCAAGTGAGCCATAAAAATTTAAATAAAGTCCCTATGTAATGAAAGGAACTATCATAACAAAACACATTTCTCCATTCTGACATCAGTTTAACTAGTAAAAGTAATGAGAACATGGGATTCCAGGCTGAGGAAATACTCCTTTTAATTGAGCTTGTTAAGGCCATGGAGAGTCAACTGGTAAGGAGGGGGTCCCCAAACACTTGGTAGCAATGGTAATAATAGTGAGAGTGATGAAAGATCTTCTAGGGGAGAGAACTCCCCTCACCTCCCCATCTCTTCCATCCTCTTTTTTTCCTTGGGCTCTGCTCTTTGATTGCTCACCCCTGTCCCTGTTATCTATTTAGTTTCTATCTTTTATTTAGCATGGCCAAGAAACCTTATAAAGTTATTTTGTTTAGTTACATATTATCTGTTAAGAAGCAGTTTCATCTTCTGGGTCTTCCACTGCTGGGTAGGGAACAGTGGATGGGTGGTGAGGTGGATGGTTGGTGGAAGGGAAGGAGAAGCAGGAGAGTTTGGCCCCCCATGTTACCTTCAACTGCTTTTTAACAAAGCAATCTAGCCAGATTCTCAGAAATTTAGGGCTATTTGGTTATAAATCCTGCCTAGAGGCTAAGGGATACATTATATGACATTCAAGGTTGCTTTAAATTTGGGAGATTATAAGAGAGGCCTACAGTGTGACCTACTTGAATTTGGAGGAAATCATGTGGATCAGGCAACAGCCAGATTTAGTGTTTTCTCTGAGCTGGAGATGGTTCCATATTTAAAAAAAAATCCCCTTCTAAGAAGCCAAAGGATGTACTGGATGATCTCATCCAAAGCATTTGCACAGTGAGAATACATTAAAATAGATCATGTGAGTAAGTGCTAATAATGCCATTTGAAATTCTATTATAGAGGAGAGAAATCTCTGTAATCTAGAGAGAAAGGCCCTTCCTGCTAATATCAGCTTCAACTCACAGATCCTGTAATGAGTCACCTCTAGGGCCACAAACAAGAAACTTCTGTATAGATGGTTTAGTCTAAAGGCCTGTATCCACTTGAAGCTTGAGTGGATAAACAAGGGCTGGCATATACTAAGTCATCACAAGAAAGCAAAAACACTGTTGCCATTAACCTGGAATGGAGGTAGGTCCTCAAGTGGTAACAGTCTTGTTAGCAGTCCAAGCATATCCTTTTCTAATATCCTACAGTCCAGAAAGCACAGGATTAAGATTCAAGAGGGGCATAACACCTCTAAACATTGTAGATTAGGATGTACAAAAATCAGTCCCTCCACTGAAACAATCTTTAGCTTGCAAAGACTGATAGAACCAACATTTTCAAAATTCTAGATCCAAAGCTTACTACAACCAGGGATTTATTGATGCAAGAAGAGGAAGCTAAAATGGGTTTGAGAATGTTGAGGCATTTTTGCTCATTTGTCTAATATCCCCTTTTTCCCAGAAGTTGAAAGGAAGGTGGTACACATTCTTCATGCAACTTGCTGGTGCCAGGCTAATGATCTTGTTTTTAAAATACTGTAGCTGTATGTTTTGACCTGTTTGGCCCTGCAGGACAGGCACAGAGGACAGACAAAAACAAAACAAAACAAAACAAAAACAACAACAAAGAAACCCCAAAACTTTGTGTTGTACCCCCGCCCCTTGAGCTAAAGTGGCTTTTGAGGCAGTGACTGCCTCTGTTAAAAGATTTGAAGATATACATTGCCTATGATCACTTAGAGTAAGTCATGGTAGAAGGGGAAAGTAGAAAACAGACCCAATAGCACAGGAAGAAAGATACTGAGAAAGAAATTTATTGGGACTCAGAAGGGCCACTGTACTTACTGAGGAAGTAAGTGCACAACATACATGCCTTGGAGTAGATTCATGCTCAGAAAAAGCCTTAGAAGATTGTAGACTCACACTTTTGGAGGATCTGCGGGTTTTATGAGGAGAGTAGTAAAAGAAAACTAAGGTAAAACTGTGAGCAGCTTGAAGTAGTGTTGAAGAAATGCCCCAGCTCAGAGCCAAGCTGCAAAGACCAGGAGAATAATTGTTTTGTTCTCTTTTCTTTTCTTGGCTTCAGTACTTAAAGAAGTCTCTGTCAGGTGATTGGTAGACCAATAAGATAACATAACAGAGATTTTAGCCACCACACATGACAAGGAATACAGTCTTTGTGCAAACACATGAAATAAAGTTTGGAAAAGTCACAAAACAAATAGACCACAGCCCTCAACAATCAACAACAGCAAACCCTGCAGAAGGTGAAAAATCTGATTTCTAGAGTTACTACACTATAATGTTTAAAATGTCCAGTTTCAATGAAAAAATTACAAGGCATACAAAGAAACAGGAAATTAAGGCCCATCAACAGGAAAAAAAATCAACAGAAATCATACTTGAAGAAGCTCAGACATTATAATTACTAGACAAATAATTTAATTGTCTTAACATTCAGGAGGTCTACGTTCAAGTGCTGTTTTTGTCACTAATTCACCATATGAACTAAGCAAATCACTTCCATTCTCTGGATTTATGTCTCCTCAGAATTTATACAATCAGGAGGTCAGGCTGATCAGTGGTCACAAGCTGAGACTTGTAGAACCAATTTAGCCCACAGATGTGTTCTATTTGTCCCTCACAGTGTTTTTTTTTTTTTTTGAAGTGTATTACTGATCAATATTTTAAATATATGAAGATTTTTACATAAAATCTAATTTTTGGCTTTTCTTGAAAAAAACTGCAAGATCTCAGCCCACTGGAATTTCTTTCTTCCTACACCCTACCCCACCAATGAGAACCATCCTAATAACTTTTGTTCACTTTAAAAGGTATATAGATTTTCAACCGGACACAGACACCCACTTACCCTAGTTTCAGATTGCTTTACTCATTAAGTTACTGACCTGGACCCATAAACATCTAAGTTGACCGCTGATGGCAAAGATGAGTGTTTCCAGCTCTAAATCTACTATAAGTCTGCATTTCATACAGGTGAAAATCTTTCCCAAAATGCAGCCAAAAAGGGATCCTACATAATAAAAAGCCAAATAACACTCTGAAACAGCTTCCTGATAAACAGGGCACATTTAGTTACTGTGACATCTGATCTGTACAATTTGCAAGGAATAACAGTAATGACCTGATTAACTCAAGCTTTCAATCCCCTGCCTCAAGCTAGGCCAGAAACCAGAGAAACATAGAATTTAAAGAAGCAAGGAAAATACATGCTGATGAAATCTGAACAGTCTCTTTGCTTTCTGATCAAACCTATGTTTTGTCATACAAGCTTCACCTACCACCATCAATAGAAGGCTGCCATGTGTCTTGTACACATCCTGCCCGCAAGTGGGCAGTAAGTCCTCCCCAGGCCATGGCCCAGATTCAGAAACAAAGCCCCTTTTTACATGGAGACAAACAAAGAAAGTGCTTGAATGATTTGGAGTTAGGGCTCAGCATGTTAAAGGAGGCTCACCAGAGGCGTGGGATTTGCTACTTCTAGGTATAATCATATCCCAGCAGTCTGCTTTCAGCTCCCAGGGGAGAAATAAGCCCAGGAAAAGCAGCTAAAGATGTCAAGAGCTAGATATGGGGACTGATGTTCAGAAAGCTGTAATTTATTTAACCTGACTAATTGCTGGTAAGGTACATCAACTCCTGCATTGTTCTTTTAAAGACATATCCCAAGTTCACAGGGGAGAATATCTGAGAATGCACACAGACACACACACACAAACACACACACAAATAATAAAATTCTGAAAAACAGGAAATGGAAATATCTGACTGAGTAGAAGACACATATATTGAACTTGCAGTAGCTTGCTTGTTTAGAATAAGCTCCTTCTTGATGGTAAAGTACAAGTTGTTGTTTTTTTTTTTTAAGTTTATTTATCTATTTTGAGATAGAGACAGGGAAAGTGAACTGAGGAGGGGCAGAGAGAGAATCCCAAGCAGGGTCTGTGCTGTGAGCACAGAGCCCCACGTTGGGCTCAAACTCACAAACTATGAAATTATGGCCCGAGACAAAATCAAGAGACTGAGCCATTCAGACGCCTCAGCCCCTGCCATTTTATTTTATTTATTTATTTTTTTAATTTATTATTTCTAGGAGAGAGAGAGAGAGACAGCATGAGCAGGGGAGGGTCAGAGAGAGAGGGAGTCACAGACTGAAACAGGCTCCAGGCTCTGAGCTGGCAGTCACCACAGAGCCCGACGCGGGGCTCGAACCCATGAACCGAGAGATCATGACCTAAGCGAAAGTCGGACGCTTAACCGACTAAGCCACCCAGGCGCCCCCCTGCCATTTTATTTTTAAGGTTAATGTCAGTTAGTGATCAGAGTGGGATCCAGAGAAGACCCCTGAACAACTCTGAGGCTGGTGAGCCAACAGGTGCCAGCACCCATGGAGCCAACTGAGCTCACTGCTTTCTCTGGGGCCCTGGAGTCTCAGAGTATCCAGCTACAAAGTTTCTGCCATCCGGCCACCTCCATCCTAGCTTGTGCACTGATCCTTGCATCCTGGGGCATGGGCTACCTCAAGAAACAAGACAAAGTACACATGGTGGAGAGTCCCAAATATCACTACGAGTAGGGAAATAAAATAACCAAACTCTCAACAAGAAAAACCAAGACACACTATTCAAGAACACTTCCTGAATGGACAGGCCCTGGACAGTCAAAGAACCCTTTTTAATACAGCAGCATCCGCAGGGGCAGAGTGCATAACAGGCTATTAAAATTAACAAGAGATAGAAAACTAACCAAAATGATGAAACGGAAGAACTCTCCTCCAAAGAAATTCCAGGAAGAATGACAGCTAAAGAATTGCTCAAAACAGATATAAGCAACATAACTGAACAAGAAGTTAGAACAATAGTCATAAAATTTATCGCTGGGCTCAAAAAAGGCACAGAAGACATCAGAGAAATTGCTACAAAGACTATGGAGCTTAAAAACTGTTGTGATGAATATAAAAATGCTATAAATTAAACACATAATAAAATGGAGGTGTCCGATGCATGGACTGAAGAGGCAGAAAGGAGAATAAGTGATTTAGAAGACACAATTTAAAAAAAAAAAGAGAGAAACTGAGATAAGCAGAGATAGACTGATCCAGGACCACAAAAGGAGAGTTTGAGAGCTCAGTCATACAATCAAAGGGAACAATATCCGTATCATAGGAATTCCAGAAGAGAAAGAGAGAGGGAAATGTGCTGAAGGAGTCCTTGAACAAATCATAGCAGAGAACTTCCCCAATCTGGGGAAGGAAATAGACGCTGAAATCCCAGAGGCACAGAGAACGCCCCTCAGACACAACTTGAATCGAGCTTCTGCATGACATATCATAGTGAACTGGCAAATGAAAAGTCCAGTATGTCTGATATAAGTATAGCTACTCCAGCTTTCTTTTGACTCCCAGTAGCATGATAGGTATTTCTCCAACCTCTTATTTCCAATCTGACAATTTCCTCCAGTCTAAAATGAGTTTCTTGTAGATAGCAAATAGATGAATTTTGTTTTTTATCCATTCTGCTACCTATGTCTTTTGATTGGGGCTTTTAGTCCATTTTCAAACAGGGTTATTATTGAAAGATATGGGTTTAGGCTCATCATGTCCTTTGTGGAATTCATGCTTGTGGTGGTGTCTCTGGTATTTTGCATTCCTTGCAACATTTCCCTCATAGTGTCCCCCTGAGGATTTCTTGTAGAGCTGCTTCAGTGGTGACAAACTCTCTTAATTTTTGTTTATTTGGAAAGACTTTTATCTCTCCTTCTATTCTGCATGACAGGCCTGCTGGATAGAGGATTCTTGGCTGCATATTTTTTTCTGTTCATCACATTGAAGACCTCCTGCCATTCCTTTCTGGCCTGCCAAGTTTCAATAGATTGGTCTGTCACCACTCTTATAAGGTTTCCCTTTGTATGTTAGGGCCCTTTTATCGCTAGCTGCTTTCAGAATTCTCTCTTTATCCTTCTATTTGGCCAGGATCATTATGATATGAAAATACAACAATCCATACTCCATGGGATGCGGCAAAGGCAGTCCAAAGAGGAAAGTACGTTGCACTCTAGGCCTATTTCAAGAAATTAGAAAAAGTGCAAATATAAAATCTAACAGTTCACCTAAAGGATCTAGAGGGTGAGCAACAAGAGCACCCCAAACCCAGTAGGAGAAGAGAATTAATAAAAATCAGGGCAGAAATAAACAATATAGAAACTAAGAAACAGTTGAACAGATCAATGAAACCAAGAGTTGGTTTTTCGAAAAAATAAACAAAATTGACAAACCTCTAGCCAGGCTTCTCAAAAAGAGAGTGCACTCAAATAGACAAAATCATGAATGAAAACAGACTGATTATAACCAACCCCTCAGAAATACAAGCAATTATCAGGGAATACTATGAAAAATTATATGGCAAAAAACGGGACAACTTAGAAGAAATGGACAAATTCGGAAACGCCCACTCACTATCAAAATTCACATGGGAAGAGATAGAAAATACGATCAGATCGATAGCTAGTGAGGAAACAGAATCAGTTATCAAAAATCTCCCAACAAATAAGAGCCCTGGGCCAGAAGGACTCCCTGGGGAATTCTATGAGACATTTAAAACAGAATTAATATCCATTCTTCTCAAGCTATTTCAAAAAATAGAAATCCAAGGAAAACTTCCAGACTCATTTTATGAAACCAGCATCATTTTGATTCTCAAGCCAGACAGAGACCCAGCAAAACAAGAGAACTACAGGCCAATATCCTTGATGAATACAGATGCAAAAATCCTCAACAAGATACTTGCAAATCGAATTCAACAGCACATAAAAAGAATTATCATCCAAGATCAAGTGGGATTCATTCCTGGGTTAAAGGGCTGGTTCAATATTCAATGTGATACATCACATCAACAAAGAAAAGTTAAAAACCATATGATCCTGTCGATAGATGCAAAAAAAGCATTTACAAAATACAGCATCCCTTCTTAATAAAGACCATTGAGAAAGTCGGGATAGAAGGAACTTACTTAAACATCATAAAAGCCATCTATGAGAAGCCCTCAGCTAACATCATCCTCAATGGGGAAAAACTGAGAGCTTTACCCCTGAGATCAGGAACATGACAGGAATGTCCACTCTCACCACTGTTGTTTAACATAGTGCTGGAAGTCCTAGCTTCAGTCATCAGACAACAAAAGGAAATCAAAGGCATCAGAATTGGCAAAGAGGAAGTCAACTTTCACTTTTCACAGACGACATGATACTCTACCTAGAAAACCTGACAGACTCCATCAGAGGCCTACTAGATCTGATTCAGGAATTCAGCAAAGTTTTAGGGAACAAAATCAACATACAGAAATCAGTTTCATTTTTATACACCAACAATGAAGCTACAGAAAGAGAAATCAAGAAACTGATCCCATTCACAATTGCACAAAAAAAACATAAAATACCTAGGAGTAAACCTAACCAAAGATATAGGAGATGTGTATGATGAAAACTATAGAAAACTTATAAAGGAAATTGAAGAAGACACAAAAAATGGAAAAAATACCATGCTAATGGATTGGAAGAATAAATATAGGTAAAATGTAATTACTACCCAAAGCAATCTACACATTCAATGCAATCCCAAATAAAATTACATCCACATTCTTCTCAAAACAAGAACAAACTATCCTAAAATGTGTATGGAACCAAAAAGACCCCGAATAGCCAAAGTAACATTTAAGAAGAAAACCAAAAGTGGAGACATCACCATCCCAGACTTTAGCCTCTACTACAAAGCTGTCATCATAATACAATATGGTATTGGCACAAAAACAGACACATAGACCAATGGAACAGAATTGAGAACTCAGAATTGGACCCACAAATGTATGGCCATCTAATCTTTGACAAAGCAGGAAAGAGCATCCAATGGACTAAAGACAGCCACTTTAACCAACGGTGCTGGGAAAACTGGAGAGCAACATGCAGAAGAATGAAACTAGATCATTTTCTCACACCATACACCAAAATAAACTCAAAATGGATAAGGGACCTGAATGTGAGACAGGAAACCATTAAAACCCTAGAAGAGAATGCAGAAAAACTGTCTTTGACCTCAACCACAGAAATTTCTTACTTGACACCTCCACAAAGGCAAGGGAATCAAGAGCAAAAATGAACTACTGGGACCTCATCAAGATAAAAAGCTTCTGCACAGCAAAGGAAATAATGCATAAAACTAATAGGCAACTGATGGAATGGGAAAAGATAGTTGCCAATGACATATCAGATAAAGGGCTAGTATCCAAAATCTATAAGGAGCCCACCAAACTCCACACCCAAAAAATAAACCAGTAAAGAAATGTGCTTAAGACATGAACAGACACTTCTCCAAAGAGGACATCCAAATGGCCAATGTACACAGGAAATGATGCTCAGTGTCCCTCCTCATCAGGGAAATACAAACCAAAACCACACTGAGATACCACCTCATGCCAGTCAGAGTGGCTAAAATGAACAGGTCAGGAGACTACAGATGCTAGCGAGGATGTGGAGAAATGGGCACCCACCTACACTGTTGGTGGGAATATAAGCTGGTGTAACCCCTCTGGAAAACAGTATGAAGGTTCCTCAAAAAATTAACACTAGAACTCCCCTATGACCCAGCAGTAGCACTTCTAGTAATTTACCCAAGGCATACAGGAGTGATGATCCACAGAGGCACATGTACCCCAATGTTCATAGTAGCCAACAATAGCCAAAACATGGAAACAGCCTAAGTGTCCATCAACTGATGAATGGATCAAGAAGATGTGGTTTATCTATACGATGGAATAGTATACATGGCAATGAGAAAGAATGAAATCTGGCCATGAATAGCAGCATGCATGGAACTTAATGGTGTTATGCTGAGCGAAATAAGTCAGGCAGAGAAGGACAGACACCGTATGTTTGCACATATAGGTGGGTTAGGTGGAAGCTAACAGAGGACCATGTGGGATAAAAGGGGATAAATAGTTGGGGAAAGAGAGGGAGGCAAACCATGAGAGACTCTAGAATGCTGAGATCAAACTGAGGTCTGATGGGGGTGGGGGAGAGGGAAATGTGGGTGATGGGCATGGGGGAGGACACTTGTTGGATTGAGCACTGGGTGTTATATGTAAACCAGCTTGACAATAAACAATTTTTAAAAATGATGACACATATATCTATCAATTTCTTATAAAGCATCTAAAATGGTATCAAACTTCCTAATCACAGGTAACCAACATACCACAGGTTACAGAATATTTTCACAATACTCAATTATCCCCATTTTACAAGGAGGAAAACCAAGTTTTCAAGGTGTACAGGAACATGCTCAAGCTACACATCTAACAGCACATGTGATGAAAGAATCTGGTTTTCTTATAAAAGCAAAAATTTACTATTGGGACTTCTTCAAAATAGAAAGATTCTGCACAATGAAGGAAACAATGAACAAAACTAAAGGGCAGTCTACAGAATGACTGAAGTTACTTGCTAATTACATATCTTATAAAGGGTCAGTATCCAAAATATATAAAGAACTTATAAAACTCAACACACACACCCCAAAAAAGAAATAGTTCAGTTAAAAATGAGCAGAAGACATGCAGAGACATTTTCCAAAGAAGACAAACAGATGGCCTACAGACACAAGAAAAGATGTTTAACATCACTCATTATCTGGGAAATGGAAATCAAAACTACAGTGAATATCAGTCACCTCACATCTGTCAGAATGGCTACAATCAACAATACAGAAATCACAGGTGCTGGTGAGACTCTGCATAAAGGAGAACCATCTACACTGCTGATGGGAATACAAACTAGTGTGGCCACTCTGGAAAACAGTATGGAGGTTCTCAAAAAGTTAAACATAGAACTACCCCTTGATCCAGGAATTGCACTCCTAGGTATTTACGCAAAGGAGAAAAAATATTGATTTGAAGGGATACATGCACCCCAATGTTTACAGCAGCATTATCAACAATAGCCAAACTCTGGAAACAGCTCAAATGCCCATCGATTGAAGAATGGAGAAGGAAGATGTGGTACACACACACACACAGACACACACACACACACACACACAGAGACAGAGAGACAGAGAGAGGAATATTACTCAGCCATAAAAAGGAATGAAATCCTGCCATTTGCATTGATGTGGACAGAGCTAGAGAATATTATGCTATATGAAAGAAATCAGTCAGAGAATGACAAATACCATATGATTTCACTCATATGTCGAATTTAAGAAATAAAACAAATGAACATAGTGGGGAAAAAAGGGAGAGAGAAACCAAGAAACAGACTCTTTTTTTTTTAATGTTTTATTTATTTCTAGGAGAGAGAGAGAGACAGCATGAGCAGGGGAGGGTCAGAGAGAGAGGCAGAGACAGACTCTGAAACAGGCTCCAGGCTCTGAGCTGGCAGTCAGCACAGAGCCCGACGCGGGGCTCGAACCCACAAACCGCGAGATCATGACCCAAGCGAAAGTCGGACGCTTAACCGACTAAGCCACCCAGTCGCCCCCCAAGAAACAGACTCTTAATTATTGAGAACAAAGTGGTGGTTATTAGCGGAGAGGTGGTTGCAGGGAGGGTGGAAGGTTGGGAGTGTAAGTTAAATAGGTGATGGTATTGAGGAAGGTGATGAGCACCAGACAGTGACTAATCACTAAATTCTACACCTGAAGCTAATATTGCATTGTATGTTAACTAGCTGGAATTTAACTAAAACCTTGAATACAAAAAGAATCTGGGTTCCTTACACTCCACACTGGATTTTAACCTAATAAAAAGTAGGGCTAGCTTGGACAGAACCACCCTAAGAACCCTTGATTATTCATCCTAGGACTGGGATGCTCATGGGACAATGGGTCTTCCAGGTAGGGAATGGGGATGCCCCACTACATCAGTGCTCAAGTTGGTTCAATGATCTACAAAAGGTGGAGTTCAGGGGAAAGTGTTTTCTCTCCTACTATACTTTCATGCTATGTGCCAAACAACCTAGGGATTTTGTTCTCAAGGAGGTACTTAATCTCAGGTCAAGGTGAGTCTGGATAAAGCAGGCAACTGTCCTACAACATGGAGGTACAATATCCCAGAAATTCACTCATGTACCTACCAACTACATCAGCATTAATGAAAGCTCAATAGTTCAATGTGATTCATCTCTATGTCCTACCTAGACATGTCAGAGCTTGAATAAATTCTAGAAGGTGCTTCAGAAATAAAGGAGAAAATAAAAGCCCATGATTATATACCAAATGGTTGGGAGAGCCATGACTAGGATTCAGATCTATCATTTCTTAATATAGTTAGTACCATTTCCATAATACTATTCTACCCCCAACCAAAATCAATGTAGAAAATGGAGACAGCAATTTTATTTTTAAATATCTACTACTAGAAACTATCTACTAGATAAGAGCCTATATAATCCCCATCATTTAATCCCCTGAGTTTCATAAAATCTCACCAGAAATGTAAACCTAAACACAAATTCTCATAAAGAAGAATTGAAAGAGACAATATTCATATCATTCATCCAACAGTCTGACCCCTTTTTCTTTTATTTGAAACACCACAACAGCTGGACCCTAAGGTTCCATGGTACTCCCATGTAGAGATGTGAAAGACATTAAACTATTATTAAAACAAAAAAGGTTCATAATGATCAAATGCTCATTCTAAATACAATCTGAGGCAACATGTTATGCAATTTTAGTTTCTCAAAGAATAAACATCAGTATAGTAGATAGAATATTGGATTACTAAATTATGGTTTGGACCTTGTCATTGACGGCCCTGGTCTGTTATCACAGTCCTCAGTCTAGACCTGTTCTATCTGATACAGTAGCAACTAGCCACATGTGGCTAATGAACACCTGAAATGTGACTAATGTAAATGAAGATGTACTGTCATTATAGAATATACTCCATATTTAACTATAAAAATATATTATTAACAATTTTAATAGTGATAATATATTATTATACGATAATTCTTTGGATACATTGGATCAAGAAAAATATATTAAAATTAATTTCACCTGTATTTTTGTATTTTTAACTTTTTTAATTGTAGCTACTAGAAAAATTTATTTTATTAAATAGTTTGTCAAGTTGGTTTCCATATAACACCTGCTACTAGAAAAATTTAAATATATTTGTGGCTTGCATTTATGGTTCATGTGGCTCACATCTGTGGCTCACATAATATTTATTTTCTTATTTATTTAAATTTTAGTTAATGTACAGTATAATATTGGTTTCAGGAGTAGAATTTAGTGATTCATCAGTTACATACAAAACTGTGCTGGTATAGAGCAGTGGTTCTCAACATCAAAGATTCTGATTTAACTAGCCTGGAGCCTGAGTTTTGATGTTTTTTTCAACAATATTTTAATTTTTTTCATCCACATGATTTATTTCATCATGCAGCCAGGATGGAAAGCCCTAGGCTAGACTCTACCATGCTTGTCTGAGCCAGCCAGTGATCTTCTCAAAGGTAAGCTTCAGCTTCTGGGACTGTATGCCTCCCTTGGTCTTGGACGTAAAAGCATAAATGCCAGTTCACTGATATGCTAAAGCCTGGCTCTCCCATTTGCCTCCCTGAGTCACTCTGCATTACTCAATCATTTTGCCCCATTCCTTGATTTACTGTTTATTATAAAAATGACATTTCACAGAAAGTCAAATACATTTGAATTGGGATGACACGGGTACAGTTTCATCCTTCCTGTCAGCACAAGGGCCCGTCAGCACAAGACACACAAGCTGTTTCTTTACAGGACCACACACTAATCCTAAAGGCCCATGATTACTGATGTTTTCTTTCTGACTACCCCTGGGACCAATTCATCAAGCAGCAAGGCTAAGCTGAAACAGAGATGACACTTGAAGACTGATGGAAGATGCCACATACATGGAGGAAAAATGTTTGGATATTTAATTAGGAGATTTTCAGGACAGATGAGGATGAAAGATCATTTTGTCTACCTTTCTGTTTCTGAGTACTGCCCTCACCAAACTATTTCCAACCACATAACAGTGTTTTCTGAGTTTATAGCCCTCAAGAAAGGAGTCCTCTTTTAACCACTAACATAGACCTTTTGGAGCTAATAAGGTGACAGGGGTGATAATGAGGCGGATAATACTGATGATAAATCAAGTTACTATTTGCCAATTACCCACCATGTGCCAAGCACTGTCCTAAACACTTTAGACCTTTATATGATCTCATTTAAATCCTCATAAAATTCTGTTATCCTTATTTTTCAGATGAGGAAATCAAGGTTCTGGGAACTGAAGTATTGCCAAAAGTCATGGAGTTGGGAGATAGTAAAGCTGAAATTACACTGTGGGTTGTCTGGCTCCAAATGTCCTGTTCCTTTCCTCACGTCACAATGTCATCATAATCCTGAGGCCCTTCATCTTCCAAGAGCCCAAGCTACTCTGATCTTTTGTTTGGCATCAGGTATCTTACAGAAGAAACTAACAAAAGGTGATAGACTGTGGCAAGGAAGATCATAAGACATCCTAAATGTAGCTTTTGTACTTACACTACCACAAAGTTATTTCACTGTGATATCTACTGGCATGAAAGAATTGTCAACACTATTTTGTGATTGGGACTGGGGGAATCAGAGCTCACAGTTACCAAAAAAACAAAACAAAACAAAAAAAAACAAAAACAAAAAAAAAACAAAACAAAAAAAGACCAAAAACAAAACAAAACAGATTCTAGCTCATAACTCAAAGGAGGGCCAAAAGCTGAGACATCAGGCCAGTGTTCTTCCTCCATAGCATCCTGCTAACTGATAACCAAGAGGAAGCAGAAACTGCTCACATGACCTTTCTGGAGAGCCCATTCTATTAAGGCCCAGGTTCTTCATGGCACAATGTCAAAAGGGCAAAAACTTTATAAGCTCTGTCAAGGTGCCTGCTTCCCACCCTCAACACATCTAAAACCGCAGCCACCTAACTCAAAGTAAGATCTGAAATCAGTAAACTCTAGCCCCTGAGAGGGTAGAAAGCCCACACCCGTACATTAAGAGTTGAAGACAACATAAAGGGTGTTCATACTTTCCTAGATAAGATGAAGAAGGCAAAGGAGGCAGAGAGGAGTGAGGAGGGGAGAAGGAAGGAAAGGCAGGATCTATAAAAAGAAAGAACAGAAAAGAGGAGACAAGGAAAATAATGAAAGCAGAAGAGAGATAAGGTAAAAGTTCACAGAAATATAGAGTTAAAAGAGTCTTCAAAAACCATCAAGGGCAAAAGGGAAGTGATTTGTACAAAGGCACAGTAGTTAGGAGAAAGGAGGCAGAATATTGGATTGTTAAAATAAATAAGGGATAAAAAGAAAAGACTCAAAATTAGAAGGGAAAAGGTTAAAGGGGGCTCACATCCTTGGTAAAAGACAGATAGATGAGAGAGAGAGAGAGACAGAGAGAGAGACAGAGAGACAGAGAGAACGAAAGAACGAAGAAAGAAAGAAAGAAAGAAAGAAAGAAAGAAAGAAAGAAAGAAAGAAAGAAAGAAAGAAGGAAGGAAGGAAAGAAAGAAAGAAGGAAGGAAAGAAAAGAAAGAAAGAGAAAAATGTTAGAGGAGCCACCAGGAGAGAAACGAACAGGAGAAAAGAGGCTGGTGAAGGGGAAGCCAGGGGCAGGTAGCCAAAGAGACAGGAGAAGAGAGTGAAGGCTGACTGACACTCACCCTCACAAAGCTGGCAGGAAACCATCCCTCCGCATCGTCGATCTGGCCCCACCACCAATCCTTGTTGGAAGCATCCAAGACTTTGATGACGTCGCCAGCTTTAAATGCCAACTCCCGGTTGGCCATGGTGACGTGATCCCATACTGCCTCAGCACTAACGATGGAATCTCCAGTGATCAGCTTAGGAAACAAAATGAGAATGTGTTCAGTCCACACAACTGGCTACCTTACTTACTCTTTACCCCACCCACAGAACTCTACTAGTTATGGAAAAACTGACATACTAGTGGTGAAGGGTTAGGGAGAGGGATATGGCACTGGGAGCACAAGCTCCACTGGACCACACAACAAACAATACTTGTCAACTCTCCATTAGCCAGTAGATGGAATGACCCAGAATGTGAATAAGAACTACATAAGCCTTATGCTTTTATCCCTACTCATAATCTCCTTCCCCAGAAAAGAAAAAAAGTTCCAGTGCATCTTTGCTTGGTACTTCAAGGCAGCACTGGGTCTGGAATGGCTGAAGAGGTTAAAATCAAAGGCTAAAATGAAGCTCAAACATATTTGCTCTAAATTCTCTGTGTTCCTCCCTGTTTACTCCTCCTTCTTGGAACTGACCAATTGAGAGTTGGTGGTACATTATTTAACACCACTGTACCCCACCCACAAGGGGTTACAAATCATGGCATTCTTCACACACAATGGACTCCAGTCCTGCAGCCTCCTGTTCTCACCCACACATGATGCCATCCAGAGAGGTCATGGGTATGAAAGAATATGGCTTTCTGTGATGACTTGCTTCCACTAAACTCAACTTTGGCACAGATTCACTCAGTGATTTGTACCACCACACTGTGAGATACATAGAAGGTCTAGGTTGAATCCTGCATTTGACAGATGGCAAAACTGAGTCACAAGGAGACTAAGGAGTGAACTTACAATCACACAGCAAGACAGGGGCTATGCAAAGACCTTAACCCTGGTCATTAAACTTTGTGACCAGTAGGACTGGGATCCACACAGCAACAGGAAGACATCTATGCCAGTTCCATATCTCTTTCTCTCTCTGTCACTCTCTCTGTCTCTCTATCTTTCTCTGTCTCTCTCTCTCTCTCTCTCACGTGAGCACGCGGGCACGCACACACACACACACACAAACACACACACACACACGCATTCATCTAAGCACAGTGATGAAGTTGGGGTTGAGGGAAGAGTGTGCTTCTCTCTGGCTGCCATCCTGACCCCTATGTTGTTTGTTCTCCTTTTTCCCCAACTGGTCCCAGCCTATATGGGCCATCAATCTTCCTGGCATTTGGGGAAACATATTCCAGAATAGAGAACATATGTCCTGTCAAGGCAAAGGATTCAAGAATTCTCTCCCTAGCACTAAATTTTTGAACATGTTCTCCATCACTCTGTTTTGAAGGACTGATTCTCCAAGGCAACTGTGGCTTCACAAGCCCAAAGGCAAAATGGTTCAAAGGCAACAGAGACAGAATATAGAATATGTATCCTCTCACATAGGTCTGCCTTTCAATATACCCAACTAGAGAATAACCCAACTAGAGAACAGTCATGAAATTAGCATATAACACATGAATACATAGTAAAAAAAAAAAAAAACAACCAGATCTTTTGGAGCACCAGAGTGGCTCAGTCGGTTAAGCATCCGACTTCGGCTCAGGTCATGATCTCACGGTTTGTGAGTTCAAGCCCTGCATCTGGCTCTGTGCTGACAGCTCAGAGCCCGGAGACTGCTTCTGATTCAGTGTCTTCCTCTCTCCCTGCCCCTCTCCTGCTTGTGCTCTATACCTCTGTCTCTCAAAAATAAATAAACATTGAAAAAAACCTGATCTTTTGTCTTAGTTAAGGCATTCTGTTGGTCAGGTACAGCATAGGGGAACTCCTCATCATGGATGCAAAAGAGATTTCCAATAGGGCCTTTTATAACACAACCTTTCAAGTACATCATGCTTCACTGTTTACAAAATATTTTCACATCTACTGTATCACTTGATCCTCAATGAATGAGCTGGTCTCACTAGTACCCATATTTTAAAGATAAGGAAACTGAGGCTCATATAGGTGACCTGTGCTTTGGTCAGTCACACAAGTAATAAATTATAGAGCCTGGCCTTCTGACTGCATACGCTCTAATGCCCATCATACCATACTAACAATGTCTACTCACTAGCTATCCTGAACTCATAAAATTCCATCCATACCACAAAGCATATAACTCCTATTCTCAAAGAATCCCAAAGAAGGAGATATGGATAGCTACCTTTAGTCACCATTATCCCTGCCTATGAGATTTATTTTTATATTGAACCTGCTTTCTTCCAATTGCACTAACAGTCGATTTCTTCTTGTTCTGACCTCAGCGGAGAAAAATTGCTGGTCACTTGCCTCAATAAAATAAATCTTCATAAAAAAATTTCTCTCCTGCCAAAGATGGTTTCCAACTGGGTGTCGCTATAGCTCAATAAGCTCATACAGTCCCAAATCACAACATCAAGGCCTGTAGCTTAAAGCTATATCCTTGGCGTTTTACCAAAGGTCAAGAGTATCTTGGCAGCAATTATCAATACTTTGCTCAGAACACTATCTCTGATGCTGTCTTAGGTACCCTAGGTCCAGGTCTGGCTGATTCCACTTCCTGTATTCTTTCTATAGTCATCTTTCCAACTTTATGCTTGGCTCATTCAGTAAGCCTCCACCATGTACACAGATCTTATTATTATGATGCAGACATAGTCCTTACCTGAAGATCAAAGGCCTTTCAGGCACCAACACTGAATGCCCTTTAAGCAGTATGTAAAATGGTTAAGGGCAAGCAAACCTAGCTTCAATTCTGGGCTTTCCTACTTTAGAAAGTATCAGTGACTTTCTAAACTTGGAATACCACCCCCACCCCGAAATCTACTTTGACTTCTTCCTTTTCCTCAAACTATATTTAAGAGCCTTCAAACAGTACTCGATCCTACCTTTCCAGGTGTCCTTCTCCAACTCCCCCAACCCCCTCTTCTCAGACCATTTCAAACTCCACTACCTGTTTGCTTTCAAATTCCCCATAGGTTTTACCTATGGGAGGTGAGGAAGAAGAGCCAGAGAAACAAACCAAAATGGAACTTTCAGCATGTAATTAGGATACCAAGGAGCACAATATCACAAAAGCCAAAGAGAACAGTTTCAAGAGATACAACTTTTGGACTGTTTCTTCATATATAAAATGGGGATAATAATACCTGCCTCACAGGCAGGGTAGTAGAGAGGGCAAATTGAGCAATGTATGTACAGTGCCTACTACAGTACTTGGTACATGTTGGCCTAGTACATGACTTCAGAGTAAGGGAGGAACATATGTGGCTATTAGGCTTTAGATTGATTTTGTAGAATACTGAAGATAGGCCTTAAAGAATGGGTAGGATTGTAACATATTGAAGAGGGGCAGGAAAGGCATTTAAGGCAGAGGAATGAGACTACATAAAGTCTCAGATATAAAACTATGAGGAATTTGATGGCAAAGGTAGTGGAGTTTGGAAAGGGCTGGGAAGAGGAAGTTGGGGGAGTTGAGGAAAGACAACTGGAAAGGTAGGATGGAGTCCTGTTTGAAGGCTCTTAAATGTAGTTTGAGAAAAAAGAAGTCAAAGTAGATTTGAGGGTGGGAGTGGTATTTCAAGTCAAAGTGTGATGAAGTAAGTTACATGAGGGAATGTTGGTTTGGGAGGGGAAAAAAGAAATTACAAATTTTCTCTTCAATGTGTTGAATATGTGGAGTCCATCAGGATATGTAGATTTCAAGTTCAAGAGATGTCAGGAGAGATAGTTATTGGAGTCAATGGCTCAGAAATTGTGGAAGCCAAGGAAGTTTGCCTAGGAAGGAAGTGATAAGAAAGAAGACCAGAAACCTTGGGAAACAGCAAGAATGGTAGGTGAGGAAGAGAAGAGGAGCCAGAGAAACAAATGAAAGTGAAGCTTTCAGTACCTAATGAGGATACAAGGAGTGTAATCTTGGAAAAGCCAAAGCCAAGAGTTTTAACTATCAGGAGCTATCAAATTATCAAATGGTAAAGAGCTATAAAATGATGAAAGCCAAGAAATGGTCATTTGGGAGTAGCTATATCAGCGGTTAAATTCTTTATATCTTAAACTGGTTTATACTCTTTGCCTCACCAATAACCTTAATTTCCCAATTATCTCCACCCCTTCATCTTGCAAGTCCAACATAAAATCAGGAGGTGGTACTTACTGGGTTACTCCAACAAGGTTCTCAAATAGCTCTTGGCCTTAGGACAGTGCTGATGTGAATTCTAAAAAAATAATTCCTAATCCCCAAGATATTTCAGGTATAGCACCAAATATAGGTTGGCTCTTCCTCAGACTTGTCAGTGAGTGGGACACACAGTGCTCTGTACCTCAACATCAAAGATACTTTTGGACATGAATGAGAAGACAGGGAGGGAAAAGAGTCATAATATCATTCCTATAAAAGGAATGAGATCCTATTTATTTTTGTCTAGATTTCCCAGGATAATCCTAATTATCAAATATTCTTTTCCATTGATACTATAAGTAGATACATCTGTTATCATACCCATGTTCGCTGACTTTTAACCTAGAAATATTACCACCATACCTTACAGGAATTGACCTCTAAGAGTTTGACTTCTAAGCCTGGTCTCTGGTCAACAATGACACATGTGTCTACAGCTAACTTGGAGTGGGTGGCCAGTGGGCCCTTTCAAGGGGAAGGAAAGAAGGCAGGGAAAAAGTGAGGAAGAAAGTAATTGGGAATAAGAAAAATTTGAATTCTTGAAAACACATGGCAGGCATTTGGCAAGGCACTTTGTGATTTTAATCATTATAACTCTCCAAGGTAAGCATTAACATCCCCATTTTTACTGAAGATAATCTGTGACACTAAGTAGCCCACAGTCACCCAGTTAGTAGTTGGTAAAGCAAAGTTGAATTATTATTTGGCCTTACTCTACAACTTTGCTTTTGCCAATACCCCCAAAAGAAGGCAGAGAGTAGGCTCCCAGCTGGTTTCTTCTTCCACGAATACCAACTCACACTGTGAGTGACCTAGAGTAGTACTTCTCAACCCCCTGGAAGGCTTGTTAAAACACAGACTACTAGGCCACCAAGTCTGACTCTCTGATTCAGTTGGTCTTAAGTATGACTTGAGAACTTGCATTTCGAACAAGTTCCCAGGTAATGCCTACATTGCTGGTTCACAGACACACTTGATGAACCACCACCCTGAAGGACCTTCATAGTCTAGGCTTCACCTTTGCCTCTCCTAATGCCTCATTCTCCCATGGACCCCCATGCCACCCTGTATATTGGGCTCCCTGCCTGTCCACAAGATCTCCCTCAGTGAGAGAGGATGTATGTCTGAGAACAGATATTTTGGGTCATATAAGGAGTATTCCCAATGCCATATCTTGCCAATATAGGAAAAAGCCCTGGGATCTCAGTTATCCAGAGCCATAACATTTGTCTTCCTTTTCTTGCTCCTGCTGTCTAGCTGAACAATACCACCCCCAAATAGTTATATAATCATCCAGGGTGACTGTCAGAAATATTAGAATTTTAATAGCAAGAAACAGAAGGGGGGAATGTTAAAATATTAAAGTGTGTTGTGCAGAATAGCAAATGTGTCAATTGCCATGAAGGTAGCTGACCTGGTCCTACCTTCTGAGAAGCTTCACAGGATGCAAAGAAGGGACATGAGGCATCTTTGCCTCTATTAGGTTTTCTCAGTTGGTGTCTGCCCCCATCCTCTCAGAAAGTCCCTTCCCTCAACAGCTAGGCATTGACAAGAGCAAAATCCTGTCCTTCATTCCTTTTAAGTACATCTAAAATAGGCTACGATTTTATTCTCTCTCCTGAATAGTCTTTTTTTAAATACAGCCTTGTAAATAGATTCTGACTATCTTGCCCAAAATGTTCAAGGACAACAATCATCCCAACTTCTGGAAAGCTGTGACCCAGGATGTTCCAACAACAGCTAGGAGGCATCATGGCATACAGCAAAGACTGGTTTATTGAATGAAGCTCTGCCAGTAACTTCTTGAATGAACCTGGGCAAGTACTTTACCTGTCTCAGCTTCTTTATCAGTCAAGTTACAGACTTGAACCAGACAGACAACCTCTTAAGCTCTGACTTTCTATTTGAGGCTAACATTTCAGCATCTCAAAGGACAGAAATTTCATTATCACAATGTATTTCTCATTTTCCTTTGTGTTTGATAGGATGCTTTTACTACTCTCTACTCAGGAAAATGAGAACTTGGAGCTGGCTAGTCCCTTCCTGAATATAAGTCATTTAGGCATTGCTGGTGACCCAGGCTAGTTGGACTGGCTAGGAAAACTGAGGAATGGGTTTTCCACTTTGGACCCTTGATTACCACATTCAAAAGTCAGAGAAATCATCTTTCTCATGTCATCAGCTCTTGCACTTCCAGTCTCATACTTTCAACTTTACTGCTCTACATTTCACTGGATGACCTGCTACAGAGCCAATAAAACATGTAAAACTCATCATATGCCCCCACTCCTATCCTTCCTAATTTTTCCCATTTCTAATTCCTCTTCTTGCCCTGCTATTGTTTTCTTCCACCTCTCTCTCTCTCTCTCTCTCTCTCTCTCTCCCCCCTTTATCTTCATTTCCAGTGTCCCACACTAGGTATAGCTCTTATCACCTCAAGTTGCCTCCCAATTGCCCTTCCTGCTGCCCACAGGTCTGTGTCTGTCTTGTCTCTCTCTCTCTCTCTCTCTCTCTCCCCTTAAGCTACTCCTTAGTAATACATTTCTTAAAACTTGTTTCCTGGTGGCACTATCCATGCTCAAGAAGCCTTAATAACTCCCTACCGTCAATCTTTCAAAGCTCTCCTTAATCAAGCCCCCACCTATGGTTCCAACCCTTATCTTGATCCTGGCAGAAACCTTCCACTCTAGCCAAACTGACCCTCCTGCAGGCAAATGCAGTTCTACCTCCATGCCTCTGATTCAGCAAAGGCCTTAGCCCTGGTTAAGTAAGTATAAGAACACTGGAGCGAGGCTGCCTCTTCCTAGCTGTGTGATGTTGGCTTGCCTGTTCCTTAATTCCTCACCAGATGACTCCAGTTTGTATCCTTTCCCCTTGCCTCTTTCACTAATTTCTAAGTAGGATAAGAAGAAAATAAAGCAATGTGGATTTATTCAAGTTGTCAACCAGAGTACTATTCTCCAAACAACCAGAGTACATACTTGTGAAAAGTAGATCTAAAAAATCTGTTTGATCCATAAAGAACAATACTGTTTTTAGCCTCTACAACCTGGGCCCTCAAATCAGGCAAGTTCTGAGGAAGATCACAACAACAGAATTAGCATCTCTATCAGGTTGCAGAACACACTATGGGGCTAAGAAATCTGTTTACATAATATGTACCAGGTGGCTTATAGGCCATTCTGTTGTTGATAGGATTTATGTCTAGATGGCTTCTGGGGTGGGGTGCAGGTTTTTGCTGAAGACATACACAGATGGGAAGGAGAAAAGATGCCAGGTAAGAAAAATACCACTATGAATACTTTTTAAATCCTAAGAATTTGGGGCCCTTTTGTGACTCAGTTGATTAAAGGTCCAACTTCAGCTCAGGTCATGATCTCACAATTCATAGTCTTGAGCCCCACATCGGGCTCTGTGCTGACAGCTCAGAGCCTAAAGCCTCCTTTAGATTCTGTGTATCCTTCTCTCTCTTACCCTCCTCCACACACGCTCTTTCTCTGTCTCAAAAATGAATAAATTTTTTTAAAAAGTATTTTAAAAAACCCAAGAACTGATTTTTCTTTTCCCTGTGACTTAATAGTTCACATGTGGCTGATTTCAGCTCTAATCTGGATGTTGCTATGACCCATAACTAAATAATTTCATTTCTGA
The DNA here is from genome assembly GCA_017311185.1 of Proteles cristata cristata. Lineage (NCBI taxonomy): Eukaryota > Metazoa > Chordata > Mammalia > Carnivora > Hyaenidae > Proteles > Proteles cristata. Next base: position 152,907 of record JAESUZ010003506.1, on the reverse strand, counting down.
GCAGAATAGTTAATGAATTCAAGTGATGATGGCTTTAAATGTACTAAAAGGGAGTATACAAATATCATCTTTTTATGACATGATCATTTTTTTCTTAGTTTGTTCATGTGATTTGTGAGTCATTGGGCATTGGCCCCCTTCAATGTCCCATTGTACCATCCATTTTTCACTTTAATAAAATGAAAGGTCTACAGATGGTTTCAGCCACACCTGACAAACACAAAACTCAGCTGTGCTGACTTGATTTGGAAAGATCAGCCTAAATGAGGGTAAGGCTCAGCAAGACCAAGATCGATCACCTGAGCCAAAAGCCAATATGTACTTTGGTCACAAGCCAACTCATATCTGCCAGGCTCTAAAAGTTTGGGAAACCCAAATAAGCTTCCTAAGTTATGAAGGAGATTTTTTTCATTCATTATAGACTAATAACAAAGGATAACACCTTTATGTACTTCCAAAGAAGTTACAAGGTTATCTTAGCTATAATGGTAAACAACCAAATATATATGAAGCAAGGGGATTTACTTGCTTGGTCTGAACCTTAGTAATGGACCCTTCTGATATGAAACTTCAGCCATTAGCTCAACCTAATGGTCCCAGGAGTTAATGAAGTGAGACCCAGATACTGCCTGAAAATTCATGATGCTAAGAGTTTGATCTTCTGGAAGAAATAAGTCCTTTAGAGAACACACAGCCAAATAGGTCAAAAATTGCACAGATCACAGAGAAGACATGTTTCTGGACCACCAACCAGTCATGATCCTGTTGGCTAGAGAAGTCTCCCACCTAGAGCACCTCCCAATCTGATAAACATCAGCTTCAAAATCCAAATCATTGGAGTTAGGAGTTACTGTCAAGTTGTTTTGGGATCTTTTTGGCCTCTAACCCATTAGGCTAGTTCTCAAAGACCTGCTCAGACTCACCCCAGTTTTTTTTTTTTTTTTTTTTACTTTTTTAAACTTTACCTTTTAAATATTATTTTCTTTTATCTTATTTTAGAGACAGTGTGAGCATGTGAGCAGGGGAGAAGGGAGAGTCAGAGCAAGACATAATCTTAAGCAGGCTCCACATTCAGTGCAGAGCCCGACACAGGGCTCGATCCCACAACTTTGGGATCATGACCTGAGCCAAAATCAAGAGTCAGACACTCAAACAACTAAGTTGCCCAGGCACCCCTCACCCTTGAATTTTTAAAAAGCAGCCAGAGTGATCCAGAATAATATATCACATTGAGACCAAGTGTCTTAAGTTTACTAGAGCCAGAGTTTGAAATACAAGAATTTCCTCTGACTGCACTGGATCATTTGGAAGAAACCAGAATTTCTGAAACTTTGTCCCCGACTTTTCCTTCTTGTATTAGATTCCAGGCAGGCTGAGGGAGTATAGTAGCTTGTCCAGGATGATTTTCCCATCCTTAAGAGGCTATTTGCACCTGCTCTGTTGCATCCCTATTCCCACCCCTGCCCCGACATTGAGCCCTGAGATCCCCAGTCTAAAAGCAATTTCTAAGAGCTGTCCTCAAGTATCCAAGTCAGACTCTAATATCTAAAAGACAAATTATTAGTAAAACAAACAAAAAATGACTCAGCAATGCTGTTTCTATGAGTTGACTCAGAAGCATACCATCCCAAACTGGAGGTTACCCTGACCCCTACCTGTTTCTTGAATCACCTTGGGCTCCATTTCCAAAATATTTCTGCCCTGGGTACTGTGACCATCTTCATGAACTTCTTATGGGCACTAATTTCCAGCCACCCATTGGAGTCTCTGCATTGCCTTCAAACCTTAAGAGATGGTAAGGGCAAGCCTAGGGGAGAGGCAGGGGGCTCAAAGAGCCCCCAATTCCTGAGGTGACCTAGACCTATCTAAGGCTCTGCACCTGTATTCGTGAATTTCTTCATGTGGTTCTACTGGGACCAGCCCTAGGATCCTTAACTTTTCCTGAATTGTGACTTAAAGGCCAGCCTTGGAGTTTCCTGAGAAGGAGTGGAGGTGGGACTTATCTAGGTTTACAAAAGGGGAGAGGGAGAATGAAGAATCTGTCCTCCATGCCTCCCACATGCATAGTTCTAAACTCATCAGCACCACAGCCAGAGGGTGGGTGGGCAAGGCAGAGAGAAGGGAAAGTCATTTTTTTATCCATTTGACAGATGTCGTGTTAAAATATTGTAGGGGAAGGAGGGGTGTAGGTGGGGGGAGGAGCAGAGAAGGAGATAGGTTGGAACTAATGGTTCTAATGTCATCTTTAAATGTGGCCATCTGCTGTAAGGTGGTGAGAACAGGAACAGCATTTAGTTAGGAGCACTTTGACCTGCTCCTAAATCTGGAGAACAGAAAGGAAAAAATAAATATATTTGAATCAATTTAAACACTTTTAAGTCTACAAAGCATGCTCACCCAGGACAAAGCCCTTTAAAGGCTTTGAGCCTTTCCAATGAGAATGTAATTGTCTCCAGGGGGAGTCCTTACAACTCAAAGAGGAAATCTGCATTTAAACAGCCCATTATAAAGTAGATGGTTTCTAGTGGCTTATTGATTTCCCTCCGCCTGCTGGCTCACAGTGAGAGAAAAGACTGGTCAAGGCACTAAGGAGTAGCCCTTGTCCCTATCAGCATTGTTTCCTGTTCAGGGGTTGGCCATGTTTATCCTAACAAAGTCTAGCACAATTTTTTGCTCTCAACAGACATGGTAAATAGTGCATGAGCAGATGGCAGGGGTTCTCTGTGAGTAGCCACGGGATCAGGCCAGAGGGGACACAAACTGGCTGAGTTGGAGTTGTCTTCCCTTCAGAGGGATGCAACATCTAAACTTGGGTTATCTGAGAGGACACAGGAGAAGCACAATCAGACCCACCCTCAGGGCCTAGGAGGGATGGCATTGGATCTGTGTCTGATGGAAAAGTGGTTGTGCTTGTAACAACAGAACTTCAAGTACATCAGCCAGGCTTATGTAAGACAGCTTCTGCCTATCTGGGCTGGGTGAAGGAGGTGGGGGTGGAGAAGGGAAGGCCCAGGGCAACTGACTGAGGGACAAAGCATCCAGTACAGTGCCAGAACTTGAACATAATCTTCTTGACTCCGTCTCAGTTTCAAGATCCTGGCAGTGGATTCTTATACTCAGCGAAGATCAGGATTGGAGGCTCTCAAGAAATAGCACACTTAGTTCAGTCTAACAGTTTACAGATAAGAAAACTGAGGTTCCAGTGAAGAGCTTACCTAACATGTAAAGCTCATCAGCAGCAGAGCCAAGATTAGAAACCCAACCTACAACATTTTAGAAAGATGGTTGTCAATTGTTTTTGGTTAAAAATCATCAATTGGTTAAAAAATTAACATCTACCTGAATATCTAAGTACTACTAAGGTACTATGTGTTTTATAAAAATTTACACAAAAATTAGATTAAATAATGATGAGATTAGCAATTTAATATATAAAGAATTTCCAGGACTTTCTCCCTGAGCTTCACTTGGAGCTCACTGTTTTAGATATTTTCTGGTGCTCTTTCCTCCCTCTGTTCTACAGATATCACCCCTTCAATACTACAACCAGCACTGCCTCTCCTATCCCTCAGGACCCCAGACAAGTCTGACCCTGGAAATTAGGAACACCTCACTATGAAGGCTAAATACAGACCTTTCCAGATCTCTCTCATCACCAAACATCTTTGCTAAAGAATCTCATATTCAAATTCACACTAAAAAGCAAAGTGTAAAAACAATGGGATGGGAAGAAGGGATTCCAGGCCTGGCTTAGTTACTGATTTGTGGTATGAACTTGGGCAGATCTAGCTCCTCTCTGAGCTAGTTGAACTAGGTTATCTCAAATGGAAAGTTGGGGTCACCTTTGAAAGATGCTGCTGCCTTGCTTCTAAAAGCAGGTTTTGATAAGAGACAGAGGGTAGTTAAAGGGGACAGAGCAGAGGCAAAGGAAACAGAAACAAGGAGGTCAGAAGAGGTATGCAGTAAGATAAAAAACGTCAAAAGATAACACTTGACTATTTTGAATTTTTGCCATGGGCTACCTTTACCCAAAATAGAACTCCAGTTCAAGGATGGCATTTAGGTTCTACTGCCAGAAGAAAGGGTGCTGCCTTCTCCACACAGTTCAGGCCACTGGGTTCAAGCCATTCAAAGTAGTTCTGTGAAAAGACTAAGTACCACCACTTCCATGTGGTTAGCACATTGCAGTTTTTAAGTTGCTTTCACATTCATTTCACATTCATGAGCTCACTGGATCTTCCTAGCAACTCTGGAGGATAAGCCAAGTGGGAATAAGACCTTATATTTTAAAAATGAGAAAATAGGCTTGGACAAAGGAAGTCACTCAGTTATCTCAGGAGCAGAGGCCTGAAGAAAACCCAGATCTTCTGACTCAGAGTCCAATGTTTTTCTTCTAATAATAAAAAAAAAATGGCTAACATTTGCTAACATTTACTGAGTGCTTAGTATATGTCAGGGGCAAATCTAAGTTTTTACATATACTAACTTATTTGTTCCCCATTTTAAAAACAAAGAAACCAAGGTTCGAAGAGTTGAAGTGGCTGCTGAAGGTCACACAGCCAGAACCAAAACCCAAATAGTTTCCTCTAGAACCAGTGATCTTAACCTCTCCTCTCCATGGCACATCCTCATGCCCCAAAGATGCAAAGAACCTTCAAAGCATAGCAAGGCATAGAACAGTGGGTATATTACCATGAAAAGGAAAAATGAATATATCTATATATGCTCATATACCCATAGAACATTTCTCTGGAAGGACTCATTGGTGGCCTCTGCAGAGGCAGCCAAGTGGCTGGAAGGGAGTGGCAAGAGGGAGATTTTTCACTGTGCACCCTCTTATATCTTTTAGAATTTGACCATGTGGAAGTATTTCCTATTCAAAAATAAAATAATTTAAAAATGAGGTGTCTAGGGTCAAGGGAGCTGGGAAAACTGTGTGGCTGCTTCTTAGCAGGGCTTTGGCAGCTAACTCTTCCCTATCCACTCTTTGGGCTCTTAAACTTGAATTACAGAAAGTGTCTCTCTCCTTTTTCCCCCAGTTTCCCCACCCCAGAAACTGTCTAATACACCAGACAGGACAGTACCATAGTCATCCTACTGGTTTTAGCAGCACAAGTGAAAACCAACACTTTCAGTTAGACTCTCACAGCCAATATATGTTAGAAAACTAACATATTCACAGCAGGACAGCTGAAGAAAGACACAAAAGGCCACCTTCTCAAATGCCTAGCACCCAAGACATGACCTCCACAGATTATTTCATCACCTTCCTCTCACAACTCAGTTTCAATGTATTTCTCCTAGGTTTAGAAAGACAAAAATATACAAAGTAGAAAGCCTCCAGGAAATTTGGCCCAGCTCAAAAGTCTGTGACATACAAGAAAGAGCACAGTAAGTGAGAAAGTCAGCCCAGCTGAAATTTAATGTCCACATCAAGGCCAGGTGAGAATCGGCCAAGATGGTCTCAAGGGACTCTCCCAGCTTTGGTTCTTAGATTTCCACTATCTTATCCTTCAAGAGTTGGCAAAATACTCTACAGATTAAAGCCCTCAAACATTACATTCTTAGATACCTTTCTACCTATACCCATATGCAGGTCAGCCACACAAACCTCTCTACCCAGGAAGCTACGAGGAGGTGGGGGTGGATCAAGTGCCTTCAGGGACCCTTCTGAAGTAGCTTAAATGGGCAGCACAATTCCCTATCACAACAGCTTAGCATCTTCTCCAACGCTTCACTGCTTCCAACATGTAGGATACCAGTAGGACATAAGCTGCTGTAGAAGGGATGAAAGTTCAGTGGATGTGCCTCTCACGGGCACACAGGACTCTTCTGGGGAAGACCAGGCCCCAGATACCCCCCTACCTTGTTCTAAATCAGAAACAAACCTAAATTTTTAAATTACATTAACTTAAGCTGCCATGGGCAGCTTCCTTTAGCAGAAGATTTCTCATTGGTATCTTGGAAGTATAGAAAGAGCACTAAACAGCGCCTGAAGGCATGGATCCACCACTGCCTAATCTTATATCCTCAGGCTGGTCCCTCCCTTCTCTGTGCTTCAGTATCCCCATCTGTAAAATGGAGACAATACTGGCCTTAAAGGAAGGATAGGAGAAAGGAGTGGGAAATAAAATGAAAACAAGCTCCTGAATTACCTCTAAACTACCTGCAATAATGACCTGGATGAACTCTTAAAAATTCAAACAGCAGCTAAACATGTCCAACATTTTATGAGGCACATTTCACATCCTTTGCCATGATGGATTCTTGTACTCAATAATCCTGAGATTTACAGTTAAGCCCATTTTACAGATAAAAAAACTGAGACTTGGAAGAACTTTGGCCACAATGTAGAATGGCAAGAAGAAATCTGAACTTGAGCTACATAGTCTAGTTCCTGACCCATCCTCTTCAACAAAGCAGGTGAAATGGTCCTGAGCACAAAATGGAATAAGGCACTCTCTTGGGGTCAGCATTCCAGGTTGCTTCCTCTGGCAGGTAGCAGGTATAGGTGGTCTGACTTTGCTTTTCCTAGTTTAGGAAGAAGTCCTTGCTCCTAATGTCCTAATATCCACTTTTCCTCACTGCCTAGGGTTCCTGAGGAGCTAAAACTGTATAATGTTGCAAACCTGTTTTCTGAGAAAGGATTGACCTAGTACTGAAATGCATCTGTAAGGTTGAAGGTGATCCCAGTATGACTTTGACCAGCCTGACACAATGAGGTTTCCTTCCCCTGACTCCTTTTTTTTTTCCTATGGCTACTGTGGTAGGAGTCAGGCCTGGTTGTTGATGGGCATTGAAAGTAACTTAGGGAAGGGGCGCCTGGGTGGCTTAGTCGGTTAAGCGTCCGACTTTCGCTTAGGTCATGATCTCGCGGTTCGTGGGTTCGAGCCCCGCGTCGGGCTCTGTGCTGACTGCCAGCTCAGAGCCTGGAGCCTGTTTCAGTCTGTGACTTCCTCTCTCTCTGACCCTCCCCTGCTCACGCTGTCTCTCTCTCTCTCTTAGAAATAAATAAAACATTAAAAAAAAAAAAGAAAGTAACTTAGGGAAGAAGCTTCATGGGTGAAGAATTAGTACATCTGCTAGGTATTTCCTCAACTCTTAGTCTGAGTTCTTGCCAGCATCTATAGCCAGGGCTATACTGGCTATTTTGCCTACAGACCAAACAAGACCCAGACAGAGGAGGGAACCATGACTGAGGTACACCCTAAGTTTCAAAAACAGTGACTGGAATTCATGTTTCTTGATCTCAAATGCAAAGTTGAGAAACAAGCATAGGCCTGTCATAGTCAAGAGTATCCCACTTAGGGGGCGCCTGGGTGGCTTAGTCGGTTAAGCGTCCGACTTTCGCTTAGGTCATGATCTCGCGGTTCGTGGGTTCGAGCCCCGCGTCGGGCTCTGTGCTGACTGCCAGCTCAGAGCCTGGAGCCTGTTTCAGTCTGTGACTCCCTCTCTCTGACCCTCCCCTGCTCACGCTGTCTCTCTCTTTCTCCTAGAAATAAAAAAAAAAAAAAAACATTTAAAAAAAAAAAAAAAGAGTATCCCACTTAGGCTAAGGCTGCTGCTCCAAGGCAGACTTGGCACACTCTAGCCACCTGTCTCACTGCTTTCATACTCTTCAATCAAGACCCAGTCTAGGGTTCTCTCCTTCCAGATCCAGCCTTTGGTTACTAAAGGCTAGAAAGACCTCCCCAGGACATCCTGACCTGGTTTCCAGCTTGAGAAACTAAAAATAGCAGGTCCTCATTAGTGGGGCCAGATGGCTCAAGCTGTTGGGCCTAGAGGCAGGGCTGTGGTCATTAAGAATGTGGCTACTTATCTGGCCTGAGGTGATCTCTGAAAATGGTTTCTATTCACTTGACCCAGAAAACCCTAAAAAATCAGGCAAAAGCAAGAGGGTCAAACCTTCATGGTCATTTCAAGAACACACATGAAACTTCCCAGGCCATCAAGGGTATGGATATGTGAAATCCCACTAAGTATGTGAAGTATGTCACTTTGCAGAAGCAATGTGTGCCATCTCATCACTACAATGGTGGAGTTGTTAAGTATGCCCAGGCCAAACAGTACAGTGGGACACAGGGCCAGTGGCCCAAAAACATTGCTCAATTTTTACTTCACATGCTGAAAACTGCAGAATAATGCTGAACTTTAGGGTTTAGATGCAGATTCTCTGGTCATTGAACACACCCAGGTGAACAAAGTCCCCAAGATGCAGCATATAACTTACAGGGCTCATGGTTGGATTAACCCATACATGAGCTCTCCCTGCCACATCAAGATGATCCTTACTGAAAAACAGCAGCTTGTTCCTAAACCAGAAGAGGAGGTTACACAGAAGAAAAAGATAACCCAGAAGAAACTGAAGAAACAAAAACTTATAGCGCAGGAGTAAATTTTGCATAAAATGCAAATAAAAGTTAAAACGAAGCAGAAGAAAATGGCTGTTCTCTCTACACACCACTGACTCAAAGGGGCTGGGTCTTATGCATCCTACTACTTCCCCTCACATCCTCCCAATTTAGACATACTTGCTCAAGTCCAAGTTGTTACTTCATTCCCAATAAAACTGTACTTTAATATTCAGTTACTTTAGGCTGTCTAGGACATTATTTCACAATCATATCATTCCATAATTGTTTGGAAGTGGATTGGTGGATGAAGGAGCAGGCTCAAGCTTTCTGCACTGATGAATGCTAATTTATCTTCGCCATTCTTCTCCATCCCTCTGCCTATTAATACAACATCTGAGGGCTTAGTTGTAAATTTTGTTTGCCTTGAAGAGACTGCTATAACACATGCCATCTTGAGTATCCATTTTATCCCTGAGCTCACTGCCCCTGAAGTCTGATTTCAGGGATAAAGGAAGGCAGAGCCAGAGCAAACTGATAAAGGCCCACCAGGTGGGGCCAGTACTCTGATGTGCCCACTTGGAAAGCTGGAACAGCTAGCTGGTCCTAAGGACAGCATGTATTTTGGATCAGAGTGTGCCCCATAGGGTTGTATGGGACATGTGAGCGTGCCCCATAGGTGTGTTAAAACATATTTCATGGGGGGAGGGTAATTCATCCATGTAAGTTCTTAAAAGTGTGTATCTTAGGGATAGGAGTATATTTTCTGGGGGTAGGAATATATCTGAATGTGCATTTCAGTGTGCCCTATGTGTATTTGGGTATGTGGTTGTGCTAAATATGCATACACATATGTCCACACATACAACTTTGCATAAGCATGCATCATATGTGCCTTTGTGTATATACCCTAGCTGTACAGAGTATGTCCAAATGTGAGTGTGCCCCATAGTAAACTGAATGTGTGTGTTCCAAGCATGTCAATGTGAAAGTGTACTTGGCACTTGTATCCCATGTGTACCCCAAATATACCTCACAAAAAGAAAACCTTCAAACTGAACATGAAGGACTGAATAATCTAGGGCAACCACTGTGCATTTGGCAAGTTCTCTCATGGATCCCTGGATGATATGATATTTGAGTGGACATTCCATAGGTCAAAGAGATATATCTGAATTGTCAATCAGTAGTTCAATAGAAATCTAGCCAGAATTATCTAGTGTCATCTGCCATGTATTGCCTGCTATTGTCTAACTTTTATAACAAGACCCAGATAGAAATAAAGTGCAGAAAGCATCTTTAGAACAATATCCTTGCCTAAGGTCACTTGGTTGGTTGGTTGGTTGGTTGGTTGGTAGATTGATAACAGCTAACTCTACATGCTCAGCTCTTCCATGCACACCACTGCTTTTAAGAGGCAGCACTGATTTGAGTCAATCAGAGCAATTCTCTGAGATTCAATTTCCTTAGCCATAAAATGGGAAATAATCCTGGCCTTGCTCACCTCATAGGGTTGTAGAGAAAAGGCTAATGTCTCAGGAACAGAAAACTATACAATAGTCCTTATCTTCTTGCCCTGCCCCTGAAGCAATAAGATTTTTCCAAACAAAATGATGCAGACAAAGGTGAAGAGTGTTGATTTGTTCTAAGTAGGTCATCTGTTAGGAGCCTGCAGTTTCTAACACAACTCTTAATCATATCATGAAAACCCAGTAATGCTCATCACAATTCCTAGCCAAGGACCTGGGGTCCAAGAATTGATTTTTAATTGCCAAGTGCCTAGATGGTTCTGGCTTGATGGACTTGAGAAGGCACTAAATAAAAACACAATTAATTCTGGCTTTCTGCCAAGTTCCTCTTTTAGCTTTGCAGGAGACAGGGAGAAAGAAAGCTAGTCTGCTATTCATAGCAATATGTATGTGGCTGGGTGAAGGAGATGGAGCTGAGGGAAAGTAAAAGAAAGCCTCCTATAAAAAAATTCCAATGGGGGGAGGGGGGAAGTGGGCATGGAGGGGGGCACTTGTGGGGATGAGCACTGGGTGTTATATGGAAACCAACCTGACAATAAACTATTTGTAAAAAAAAAAAAAAAAATTCCAAATTTCTACCAATCACCCAAGACATGGGCCAGGTCACAGACTTTTATACTTTTAAGGGAGGGAAGTAAAAGAGTCCTTCATGCTGTGACTGAGAAATAGGGCACAAAGACAATGGTATTTGCTCAAGGTCGCCCAGTGACTTAGTTCATATTTACAACCCCTCTTAATTCATGTGTATGTCCTTCATTAACAAAACCTTTACAAAGAGCCTACTGAGTGTCAATTCCCTCCATTATAGCAGTCACACAGATTTCTGCCTTAGAGAGTTCTCATGAACTTTCAGCCCCAATTAACAGAAAAGAAAATGAACTCAGAGAGGCTGAGTACCGTGCCCAAGGTCAAAGAACTGAAAAATGACAGACTACTAGTTCATTGACCATTTGCTTCCCATCACACTACACAGGTTTCCTTCACCATCCCTGAAAATCGAAAGCAGCTTACAAGTCACAGGTCCAGGAACTCACATCCTTGCAAGGCAATGTTCTAGTTGCAGTACTACTACAAACGTACTGTGCTTCCTTGAGTGAGTCCTTTCTCTTTCTAAGCCTAGTTTTCCAGCTTTCACAATGAAGGAAGTAGATTCAGAATAGCTGTAATACCACTTTTCTAGAAGATATAGCCATCTGGAATGACTTTAAATGGCACTATAACTTCCAGAGCCTGAGCCCAGATCAGATGCTATATGACAATAACTCTTTGAGCCTCATTTTTCTCATCTGTAAAATGATAATTCCTGCACTTCCTATTTCACAAGACCACAGAAAAGATCAAATGAGACAATTTGTAAAACCCCTGAAAAGTGTAAGACAGTGTTCAAGAGGGAGAGTCAAGAATAAAGCAAGCATCACTAGCCCCAGTTGCCTTTCTTTAAATCTAAGTACAGAAAGTGTCTATGTTCATTTCGTCTAATAAATCCTTCTGAGTCCTCCCGTGCAATTCAACCTAGATTCTTAAGACAAGCAGCTCAGCTGGCTGCAAAGTCTAAAGGAAATTAATAAATCCCCCCCACTCCCTTTAGGCCCTAACCACAAAACAGTCTCATAGTTTTGCCTTTGTCCTAAGCACCTCCCCCACTGTACTAGGTCTACCACAGCCTCTCCTAGGGACACCTGGCTCCCCACTGCCTGCCTCTTTCCCAATGCCAAAGCACCCACTACTGCCCAGCCCTCCTGCCAACCAGCAGGGTTCACAGAGGGAGGAGGAAGGAAGAGAGTGGGCGGAGGAGAGGCTGTGGGAGGTACAGCTAAAAGTAGCTGCTGTCTTTAGGCACCACATTCTGAGGGGGTGGGGGGTGGGCACTTAGCACATTCTTCTTGCAGCCAGCTGGGCATGGAGGTGCATGGCTCCCCCTCCTCAAATGAAGGCAGGCAGGCAGGCAAAGAGATCAAAGCTTCCAGAACCATTCCCAGAGCTGGCTATGGATATGCAGTGCTGGCCTCTTCTGGGCTCTGAGGGTGGATATTTGCACAGCACAGGGCTTCATCCAAGGCTCCCTCCCTCAGGAGAACTAATGTAGTCTGCATTGCCAGAGATTCTATGATTCCCTGTCCCTCATCTCACTGCCTGGCACCCCAAGGACTACTGACAGGCCTGCTCCCCTCTAGGAGGTTACATAATACTACTGTTCTCCCAGTTTCTCTATCAGTTTGCTTTCTCCAGCCAAACTTGAGAGCACATTCAGGTCTCTGATCCAGCCAAGGGAGCACTGATCCAGCACCCTACAGTAAAGGTAGTAGGTTACAGGTTATAAAGTCCTGATTTGAGAAGTCAGGATCCCAGGCCTGAAACCTTGGACAAATCCCTTTTCCCTACAGTGTCTTAGTTTTCTCACTTGTAAAATAGGAAGGGGAAATGCATGCTACAGATCTCCAAGGTATTCTTATCTCTGTCTCTATGTGATTCTCTGTGAATCCTGCCCACTTAAATGAAAGAATTCCCTCCCCTACCTAAGGTTGTCCTATCTTCCAAGCAGTCTGTCTGAGCTGCATATAGCCATCCCCACTGTCTTAATCCCAATTCCTCTAATATCTAAGGCCTATACTGGCAAGATTCTAGATGCTGTTCTCCACCTCTGTCCTAGGCCCATTTCAACCAAACTAGTTCTGCCTTTTCCTGTTCTTTATAGAAACTTCTGGCTCAGATTTCATTTGAAAACATGGTCCTTCTATTAAATCCACTCGTCATTTTAATGACATAGAAACTGAGGCTTAGTGGGGAAGGGCCTTGATCGAGCTCTGGCAACAAGGTAGGAACAGAGCCATGGCTTGCTTCCAGGGGTCCCAAGACCATTTCCAGTGTTTTTATTTCCTACTGAAGGTCTGCCTTCCATATACTGTCTAGCAGAGACATGCACAACTTTCCTTCTTCTCTGCTACCAACTCTTGACCTTGATGCTCAAAGACCAAATGGCCAATTCTTGTCAGGGGGAAACTATCACAGAAGAATGATAAGGGCAAGAAAGAACTTGCTTCAAATACATCCTTAATGTTTAGTTTTCCTCCAGGTTGCCCCTTCACCCCTTTCTTCTAGGTTTCCTCATGAGTTCTGCTCTATGTCAGTGGAACCCCTTCACTTCTGAGTCATGACCACATTCTGACCACAGAGCCCACCATGCAGGACACATTAGAAGAACTTCAGGATATAGTGTCAAGAGGCCTGGTTTCTAGGTCAGGAACTACCACTTCCTGTGTGACCTTGAGTGTGTTACTTAATCTTTCTATGCCTTAGTTTCCTCAACTACTTTGTTTTAAAAGGAGCTAATGAAATAACTAGAGAACTTTTTCAAAATTCTTATTAACAGTAGTAGTATTAACTAAATAAATAGCTATGTAAAATACCACAGGAAGGGGCTCTGGGCTGTCGAAGCAGCCAGCCCCTTGCCTCCTTTCCCAGACCTATAAGGCTGATATATTTTATCTATAAGAGAGAATTCTCAATTATCCATGCAACATGTCTTTTTAAAGACTGCTAAATCTCACATTGGAATCCTTCTGCCACTCAGCTCACTGTAGGGCTCCCACCCCTGATGGCAGCCACTGTGTGCTCAATGAATACAACCTTTTAGAAGAAACCTAAGCCAAATATAATTAGGGAAGCAGATCTATGACCCCCCAAATCATTCTATGCATTCCAAACCTGCTGAAAGGGATCTTTTGGATTACCTGCTGGTTTTGAATAATCATTTTGATCATTTTTATTAATCACAAAGTAGTAAGCACACATCATTAGCCAGATGAAATCTTTGAAGCTGTCTAATCCTCCTAACCTTATTTTGCAAATGAAGAATACAAATTTCAGAGGGGAGAAGTAATTTACCCAAAGCCACACAGCAAATGAACAAAATCTTCCCCACTATTACAGCAAATGCACAAGAACTGACTCTTTTTCCTGAAGGGTCCAAACCATCTCACAGCCCATCATTTTAAATCCAAATAGGTCCCCAGACTACTCACTCTCTAGGGTTGAGTCCTTTTCAGAGTGGGCATAAGCCCCTCGAATTCATCAAGGCCCCTACAATCCTAGAATAAAATCTCACCATCTGTAAAGCCTGCCTATTCATGTGTGTGATAAGCTAGATTCAGGCTGAGCTGACATTTCGTTTTAACATAGCAGTCGTTCTCATCCCTGGCTGAACATTATTGTCACCTCAGGGAGCTTTTAAAAAATACTGATGCCATGGCCACCAGATCTCCCCCAGAGGTTCTGGGAATTGTTGTTAGTGTTGTTAACTTCTCAGGTGATTCCAATGTGTGTCCAGGGCTAAGAACCATTGGTTAACAGAAACAATTCGGCCAACCAATGCAAACATGCACAAAGATGTTCCCAAACTTTCTGGAAACCAATTACATTGTTTTAAAGCTACATCTGCAATGCCCTGTTTTTCCAAAAAGGGGAAAAGAAAGTGATGGTACACAGAATCTACAATTGTGGCACTAGCCCTCAGCAAATCCTGGACCCAGTTAATAAACATACACTTTATGGGTACTGAAAGAAAATAGGGAACTCTGGAGCCTGAAATAGGATTTATCAGGATTAAGATGCCAAGTGACTCATACTCCTTTTTCTGATGAGGTCATTGGCTTGGTAGATGATTGCTATAAATCTAGCATACATCTTAATGTCTACAAAGCATACAACCTATTATACCACACTATCCTTATTAACATGTTGGTAAGATAAATGATGGTGGAGCCCAGTGGATTCTGCACTGGTTGACCAGATATATACAAAAATTAATGGGTTGTAACTCCAAGAAGGGGCTCTGGTGAGATTACCCCCTCTATATTAAACATTTCTTTGAATCAACAATTTAGATGATACTTATTTAGTTTCCAAATGATGCAATGATAAAGAAGCTGTTAATATACTTCATGACATAAAGAAAAAAAATTTAAACTCATCCCCAAAAGCAAGAATAGACATAAAATTTAACTGGTGCAATGTTAGAAGGGACTGCTAATGTGTTGCACAGTATAAAGAAAAAAATTTTAAACCCATAAAAAGCTAGAATGGACTAACCAAACAAAATGAAATTTAATGAATTTGGTTTAAAAAAATCCTCAAAGAACCTATTTCACAACATAGTAGAAGACTGGACTTGACAGCAAAGCATTTGAGTTTACAACCCCAAAGAGCAGTACAATGGCTCTTAATGCTGGTTGCACATTTGAATTACCTTGGGAAGCATTAAATTTTAAATTTAGGGGGAAAAACTGTCAGGGACCTATCCTACACCAATTAAATCAGAATCCCTCAGAGTGGAGACCTGGCATGGGTATTTAAAAACTCCACAACTGATATGAATGTTCAGGGAGGGTTGAGAACTACTTATTAGATATTTCACAAACAGATCAAAGTCCTTTGTACTTAATCTCCCGATCAAGTGACATCTGGAGTAACATAATCAATTCCAAGCAACACATTTTAAAAGAAATAGAGAGGGGGGCGCCTGGGTGGCTTAGTCGGTTAAGCGTCCGACTTCACTTGGTCATGATCTTGCAGTTCGTGGGTTCGAGCCCCGCGTCGGGCTCTGTGCTGACTGCCGGCTCAGAGCCTGGAGCCTGTTTCCAGTCTGTGTCTCCTCTCTCTCGACCCTTCTCTGCTCATGCTGTCTCTCTCTCTCTCTCTCTCTCTCCTAAAAATAAATAAAAATATTTAAAAAAAAAAAAAAAAGAAATAGAGAAAACTATAGAAAAATAAGAAAGGAAGGACAATTGTATAAAAACTGCAGTTCCTTCAAAACATTTTGTATTTTAGGCTTCACCAATTCACACTGCTTTTCTCCTTTAAATATCCTAAATATTAAGTTTTCATAAGACTAGAGGAAACTCTTTGATGTATATTCAAGATAAAAAGTAAGCATTTCATTTAATAAGGAATTCTGTGCAAAATTGCTAAAAAAATGAAAGATATGAAGTACTAGAAATCTAAGCGAGCAAGCTTGAGGAAGCTAGTGTGACTTCAAGAATGACACACACCTCTCTCTCTACCTGACTTCATTCAGCTTCACACTAGCTGGGAATGATCAACTCTGACTTTCCTCACTCTCCATTTGAAAGGCAGACCTATGTCCATCTCACCAATATCTCTGACCTTTACTTACCTCATCTGTAAAATGTAATAACAATCATCCCTACCCACTTCACAAGGCTGATGTGATGAACAGAATTAGAAAAAATGTGAAATTGCTTTGTAAACTCCATAGGCCCATGAGCTGACAAGGGGTCACTAGTACTGTCATTACTGGACTATATCCCAAGTCTTCTCTATCCTTTAGGCCTTTACCCCTTAATAATTTTTCTATTTTGTGTTTGATGACAGGGCAAAGCACAGTTAACTAAATACTCTTGAGAGTTAGCCCCACCTAATGACAGAACACACTCTAGGCAAATATCAGAAGAGCTAAGCTTTGATTAAGGATTCTTAGAAAATCAGAGCCTCAGTTGGACTTATAAGAAGTTCCAAAGCTAGAAATAAGAGCTAGAAAATATGATTCCCCACCTCTATCCTACTTCTTGGGGGCAAAGCTAATGGGGCTGGATCCAGATGCTTTGTGTGAGATCTTCTGAGGAGGTGGTTATTTTGGAAGAATAGGTTCAATTCCCAATCATGTGCTCATCCAGAGAAACACTCCATAGTACAAAGGGAGCAGAGGCCAAGATAACAAACAAGGCTGGGAGGACATGCTTTGGCACTATCCCTGGAACTGTGAGACTGTTCCCTCTACTCATAGCTAAGTGCTCTCAATCTAGGCCTCACTACAGGGCAGAAGAATATCTCACTCATAGACTCACTGAGATTTCTCAGCTCCCTAAAACTTAATCACCCACACAAGTGAATGAGAAAATCAGCCAAGGCCCAAGACCCGTTCACCACAATCAAAATAGTCTTCCTAATTTGCCCAGCCTTTCCATTTGGAAACTACTCAGAGACCAACAACCCAGAAACAAAACCCCCCAAACTCCACATCACGGCCAGGTTGGGCAGAGTTTCCTAAGCCACAGACAAAACTGGGGCACAAAACACAAATAGATGTGATAGGTTCTGACAGGGGCTGTCTCAAAGGGGGAAAAGCACGACCCTATCCCTCCAACTCCTCCCTGAGTCAGCCAAAAGTCAGAGTGAAAAAAAAATGTTTTTCAGGGCCTACGGACTTCCTTGTGCTCAAGCTGGGCTGTTACATGACTCAGTTAATCTTTAGAAGGCATTTGGAAGAAAGCAGAAAGGAAGTGAAACCCAGGAGCTTTCTGATAAACAGTCCCCATGGCTAGAAGGTGGCTAGGCTCTGTATGCCTTCTGTGGACATGTTTTCTAGGCATTTGCAAGCAAGGAGGATCTTGCTCATTCTTTGTCCACTTCCCCAAAAACATCTCTCCAAGTCTTGCTGGGCTCCAGCTCGCATTTTCTAGAGGCCTTTCTAGTGCCTGGACCTTTAATGGGTGGGCTCTGGAGCTCAGCAGGAGCTGAGTGATGCAGGAGGTTGCTAGGATACTGGTAAATGGCTGTTCCAGAATCCCCTGGTGAGGAGCTGGAAAGGAAAATTTCTGAGCTAGAATTTTGTCCATCATAAGAGCAAAATCCTATCCTCTATCAGATTAGGTCAGAAAGGAAGAAAGGGAACTAGAAACTTAGTTGGGAAAAGATGCGACAAATCAGAGAGGAAAAGCCCTCTTCTCCTCCTTTTCCCCTTCCACTTACAGTACAGATGGGGGCAGAGTAGATGAGGCTATATCAGAGGGGAGAGTAAATGGAGAATGGAGAAGATGAAGAGACAGAAGAGGGAAGGGGAAAAAAAGTAAAAATGCAAAGGGTTCCACTCCTCTGGGCTGCATTTTTCATATTCTCCCACTCTTCTCTTTTTGCATATCCTCACAAGTCTGAAGGAGAAATGCCAAACCTTTAGGATTCACACAAGGAAAAAGTCACACTGCCAACTTTGGTTTTCTACTTCCCAAACTCCCTTTTAGCTGCTCTTGGGTGGCCTGCCATCTGGCTAGCAACAGCCCCTTACTTGCCTAGAGATAAATTAATCTGGAAAATGCTTACCCATTTTGCCAACTAAATTACAGATGGAAATACCCCTTTAGCCTGAGGGGTTGTGAGGTAGCTGGAGGAGTGGTAGGGGAAATACCCATCCATTCTGGCACCAGTCAAATCTTTACAGGCCCTAGCACAAGGAGCCCATTCAGAACTGTGGAACACGCAATGCATGCCCTGCTGTTTTTCCTCATTCCTAGCACAACCAACCCTCACCCACATTCAAAAGTGCACCCTCTCCCCTCCACATACACACACAGAGAATGGTGTGCATACACACCATAAACATACTGCCATACACCCTACACACATACATTCCCAAAGGCTCTCTACCAAGGGTCTGTCAGGCACTCAGAAGTGAAGGTTGTGGCCTTTCATAACACTACTTTGGCACAAACCTGGCTCAAAGACTAGACTTAGAGAACACTTCCCACTTTAAAGACAGAGGGGGGAAGAAAGAAAAAAGCATTCCATTGTTGTAACCCAGTTTTCTTCCCACAAAGCTAGGTAAAAAATCTCTTAGGGAAAACTTAAGTTTCACCAGATACCAGCAATCAGGTTATCTCCTCCCTCAACCCTGTTACCCATTGATTAACATTTCATTTTTCTTTTCACTTGTCTTTCCAGTTCATCACCCTCTGATTTCAAGTGCACATCGGCACCCAAAATCACCAAATTCAATAACTTGGAGGTTACCTAAGCCAACCATCCCCAAAAGCCAATGTTACAGGAAATCCTAAACACATTGAGAAGGGAAAAAAATGCCCAAGGTCAAATAAACCGCGTGAGAGAACCCAAGTCTGTAGCTGCCCAGCCTAGAGATTTTCCTGTCCAATGTGTCTCAAAACAAAGTGCCCAGCTAAAATATAAGCTTACTTTAAATAATACCACTAGAGCTAAGGATGTGTGTGTGGTAGGGGGGTGCTTACAAGATTCTCTTTGCAAAGAAAGGAATTCAGGTCAATCCAGAAAACCCCCCCCAAAAAAAAGGGACCAAAGGGTAAATAATAAGAATTAATACCACCAAACTTCCCAGATTATGCTTATACTATGGTACCAACAGAATTAAAAAAAAAAAAAAAACCTTTTACCCACATCAAGCCAAGAGCACACCCTGAGGCTTAAAACTTCTTATGACGCCATTAAATAATACTTTCTGGGTTCTGAGGTCAGGGCAATTTCAAGAGCCCCCTTTACAGCCTCTTTCCCTTCATAATCATTTCCAAAGAAATTGAACAACAGGATATGGAACTTGACAGCACAATGGCAGCAGATTCATATATCACACAGGGGCAGCCGCCCACATGGGTACACAGGGAACATGCCTGTAGACTGTATGCGCCCTGATTCATTGCTACATGAGCCAGATATGGCACTATTTCAAGTCAGGTAAACTCAGAATGAGGAATATCTGCCAATCAGTGGGTGGGAGTTGGGAGAAAATAAATATCATACACATTGGCATCAGAGACAATTTCTTCCTGGCTTTTCCAAAAGCTTTCCCAGTGGAAAGAGAAATATAAAATAATAACAATAGCAATAATAACAGCAACCACCACCACCACCATCTGACAGAAATGCAAATATATGTCAAAATTGAATGTTACTTGTAGTTCATGTCTTCCCCAGCTCTCATCCCATTCCATCTAGACGTTTTTTGGGGGGAGGGTGCTCAAAACTCTCAATTTAGCATGATAAACACTTGCATTTTGTTATGGAAATCTTTCAATTAGAGAAACCTCTGATCTTAAAGAACAAGGAAGCAAACAAAAACCACCACTTTGTCATTAGCACTAGCAAGTTCTATTTAAAATGTAGTCCCAAGAATATCATGCAAATGAGAATATCCAAAAGAGGCATATACAAATACTATTATTCCCAGACTGGGTAAAAAGCTGGCTTTTGTTGTTTTTCAGAGGTCACACAGAAAAAAATCTGCAAACTCAAATCCAATGGTACAATCTTCTTTTGGAAACGGAAGCTAAACAACTCTTGTCAATGTCTCCTCTTGCCAATTCATAAAGATCAGAGAAGGCTTTTATGTCTCAGTCCATGATTCCAAAGAAACTGTCATTAAATGTTTTAATAAATGCTTTAAAGGTGGCTTCTTTCCAGATTGTAAACTGTGAACCCTGGACAGCAAATTTAGAGTCAAAGGACACAGTCACCAACTGCCAGCTCATTGCACCCCACCACATCCCTTCTCAAATTCTCACTTCTCATTAGAAACTAAAGAATCATTTTCCTTAAATTCATTTTTTGTATCGATTTTTCCCTCTAAACATCCAGTGCAGGGCTGTCTTTCCTAAAATGTCCAAAATCTATAACGCTCTTCCCACATCCCCCTTTTCTCCAGAAACAAACCCAAATTCACTCCTGATGGCAGGAGAAAATTTTTGACTAAAACTCCCTGATGGAATTTAAAGGTAGTTTTCAAGAAAATGAGTTGACAAGACATCATAAACTGCAAAGCCACTGTTAAAGGACGCAGATCTTGCTCCGTGAACGTCACATAGATGGAGAATGCACACATACATGCACACTTAAATAGGATGCATTTCTTTATCAACAATTTTACTCAAGCAATAAGCAACTACATTCACAGCCATATTTAAAAGACAAGACATGACAAAAGATTTAGGGAGAGAGAATATACCAACGTCATACATATCACAGCGAGGCCATGTTGAAGCTCAAAACGTTTTCCCCCCTGAGTAAGAAAGCTTGGTCTTTCTCTCCCTTCCTTTCCCTGTCTCTGTCTGTCTGTCCGTCTCTCTCTTTTTTCTCGGTAGTTCTCGGGATGAAATCAAAGCGAGAGTTCGCAACAGCTCAGGAAGCTGGACTCCATTCAGCGCGTTCCCAGGAAAAACATGAGTATGACATTGACAAGCAGGAGGACTACAATCACGGCAAAAACAACTACGGTTTGCACATCCAGGGTCATGGTGCAATGCAGAACACTGTAGTGTTCCAAGTGGGGGGCCGGCAGATTGGGAGATGTCAGTCTCTGTTCTGTCAGACTGTCCATACAGCCACCATGCTAAAAAGAAGAGGAGGAAGTCGGATGGTTGGGGAAGGGCTGGGTCTGGCGCCCGAGTTTGGTATGGGGTGGGGGAGGGGATGGGGACAGGGGAGACTGCTTTCCCCCTTCTCAGGATTGAGCTGATCTTTCCTCCCTAGCTGAGAAATTTTAGCTCACGCTGAAGTCGGCAGAGTCCAGCATTCTCTCTCAGGCGTCAAGGAAAAGGCAAAATCCTGGCTTTCAAAGGGAAACGCGGGAGGAACCAGTGCAAGGTTCTCCGGCGCCTGATCGTTCTGTCCGGGCGTTCGTCTGTCCACCTGCCTGGCTATAAGTCAGTCTCGGTCTCCCCGTACTCCCTCTATATCGCTCGCTTTCCTAGCTTGCTCGCTTTTCTAGCCAGCTTGTCGCTCTCTCCGCGGGGGTCCCGGCTGCCAGCCTTTCATTTAAATCCTCCCTTGCTGGTTCTCTCCCTCTCTCTCCCCACCCCCCAGGCGGTAGGCGGCCTTTTTATTCACCTAGCTACTGTGGGCGCCTGCGTGAGGCACGACCCGTGTTGCTGACAGTCCTGCCGGCCAATAGCAGGTGCTACAGCCGCGCATTTACTAGCTGGGTGGGGCGGGACTTCAGCTGGCGTGCTAGACACTGTAGCCAATCAGAGGGCCCAAGCTCCCCCCACCCAACCCCGTCCCTCTAGCTAGAGCCAAAGGCCACGGGTACCGGTGTGGGGGTGGGGAGTTTGTTGAGGGTGCGCTGAGGGGGATGTAGGGAGAGAGAGTGAAGGGAGTACACAGAAGTGGGAGGAAGGAAGAGGTTATGGCAGGAAGGAAGGGAAAGAGGAATAAGGGGAGGACTTTAGGAAGCAGGGGAAAAGAGAAGGAAAGAGGAGGGAGAAAAGATCGAGGATAAGATGAAGAAAGAGAAGGGTGATGGAAAGTAAGGGGGAAAAGGTTGAAGAAGGAAAAGGAATGGAAAAAAAGAGATAGTTGGGGAGGAGGCATGCCTTGGCAGCCACATTTTTTGGATTCTGGGCCAAGAAGGAAGCAAAGGTGTCTTCGGCCACTGCTTTAAGTATTTATAGACAACTCTTAATTAGTAGTACATATTTTAAAAAATCAGTGCTGTGTATAGAACTACAAGCACACACTACAAATACACACTGCTATTCCTCCATTCACAGGTCTATTTCCCTTCCTGTTTATGGTTTCTTTAGACTGTTTGCAGCTGAGTACTATGAAGAGAAGCCAACTTTGCAGTGGAAAAGCTTCTACAAAACTTGGAATATATTTGTAATCATTGCCCTCCTGCTCTGCGTTCCTGACCCGATATCTGGAGCTAGGGGAAAACAACAACAACAAAAAAAACCCACACTGTGCTGGAGACAGAAAGGTTTCAGATTTACTCCCAGCCCAAATTCAATCTTACTTTCTGACTTTTGGGTCACTCCTTTCCTTTCCCCTCTCTTGGCCTCCATCTCCCTTCTGTCACATGAGGACTTAGACCTATCTGAAAATTCAGTGAAACCTCTGAACCCTCACCTCAGAAAAATACATGCAATTTCAATTTCAGCAGGCTCCTGGGCCCTCAAGAACCAAGGACTCCCTTATACAGATCTCTGAAAGCCCTTCTTCCTCTTTCATCCAAAGACTGTAAAAGTGAATAGATAGATATTGGTGGAGGGGGGCAGGAACTAGATTAGACAGGAATAAAACAAATTAAATTCTGGAACTCTTAGAATACTATAGACTCTAAGAGGAATGAATATTGCTATCTATTCTCTAGAAATTGTTGAGGCTAGAACAGCCACATATCTTAACTAGATGACTGGATATTCTGAATGAATTCAGGCTATAAACAAAATGGTCCTTAGCCCTACAAGATAGAATAAAACCCAAAGAAGTCCCCACTTCAAAGGTTTTGGCTTATAACATCACCTATGAATGATGCATGTCAAATCAAACAACACAAAACCCTGAATCAGATCAAGCTTCTACATCCAATTAGCAATTTATAAAACACACAGAGGACATAAAAAACATATTAAACTGTAAAGTGGAAGTACACACTAAAAAAATACAGGACCAACAACCTGAAATTTTAGCAAATAAATAGGAAGAAAAAAGTATGACTCAGGTGAAATGTGTGTGTGTGTGTGTGTGTGTGTGTGTTCTGATTTCTGTGCATACACACACATTTGTGACATGAAACCATCGGAAATTTGAACAGACTGGATACTCGATGATATTAGGAATCACTATTAAGTACTTAGATGTATTAATGATATTGTGGCAAAGTTTAACAAAATGGAGGCAATAGGAGTAATCTTTGTGACCTTGAATTTGTCAATGTTTTCTTAGATATGACATTAAAAACACAAGCAACAACAACACAATAGATAAATTGGACTTCATCAATATTAAAAAACTTCTGTGCTTCAAAAGCTACTATCAGGTGTATAAAAAGACAACCCACAGAATGGAAGAAAATATTTGGAAATTATATATCTGATAAGAGACTTGTACCTAGAATATATAAAGAGATCAAGTCAAGTCAATGATAAAAAGAATAACCCACTTAAAAAATTAGCTAAGGTTCTGAATAACATTTTTCCAAAGAAATAGTCAATAAGCACATGGAATGATGCTCAACATATTAGCCACCAGGAGAATTCAAATCAAATGCAGGGAGCTCAAATGCAGGATATTTACTACAGAATTATTTGTAGTAATATACCAATTTACATCCACTAGAATGGTTTCAATAAAAAAGCTAGACTATAACAAGTATTGAGGACGATATAGAGAAATCAGAACCTTTTTAGCACTGCTAGTGAAAATGTAAAATGATGAAGCCACTTTGGGAAACAGTCTGGTCATTCCTCAAAAATTTAAACATGGAGTAGTTTGACCCAATAATTCTACTTCTATGTATATACCTAAAAGAAATGAAAAAAAGAAAGGGCCACACAAAATCTTGTACATGAATGTTCATAATCACATTGTTCACAATAGCAAAAAGATGGAAAAAACTGAAATGTCCATCAAGGTGAATGGGTAAACAAATGTGGTATATCCATATGATGGAATATTATTCACCCACAAAAAAGAATGGAATACTATTACTGTAACTACATAAATCAACTTTGAAAATATTATGCTCAGAGAAAATGCCAGACACAAAAGGCTTTTGTATGATTCCATTTATATGATATGTTCATATTATTGTGGTTTAATGAAGCTTTCTTTTCACTTATATATAAATATAAATGTGCTAGATTGTGATGTAAAATTTATTTCTTATAGAAGGTTATCCCAAAATAGTTTAAAAGACACTCTGCTAGATTATGTTGAGACAGATACTAGTGATCAGAATAGTACCATAATGTAAGCAACCAGAATCGTTCTCCTTGCTTTTTTAAAGGTTTTTATTTGAATTCTAGTTAGTTAACCTACAGTGTAATATTAGTTTCAGGTGCATAATATAGTGATTCAACACTTCCATGCAATACCTGGTGCTCATCACAACAAAAGAACTCCTTAATTCCCATCACCTATTTAACCCATCCCCCCACCTCCCCTCGGGTGACCATCAGTTTATTCTCTATAGTTATGAGCCTGTTTCTTGCTTTGCCTCTCTTTCTCGATTTTTGTTACCTTTGCTCATTTGTTTCATTAAGTTTCACATATGAGTGAAATCAAACAGTATTTGTCTTTCACTGACTGACTTATTTTGCTTTGCATTATACTCTCTAGCTCCATACATGTCATTTCAAATGGCAAGATTTCCTTATTTTATTATATGGCTGGGTAATATCCGTGTGTGTGTGTGTGTGTGTGTGTGTGTGTGTGTGTGTGTGTACCACCTCTTCTTTATCCATTCATCAATTGATGGACACTTGAACTGTTTCCATGATTTGGCTATTGTAGATAATGCTGCTATAAACATTGGGGTGCACGTATCCCTTTGAAGTAGTTTTTTTGTATTCTTTGGTTAAATACCTAGTGCAATTGCTGAATGATAGGGCAGTTCTATTTTTACCTTTTTGAGGAATCTCCATACTGTTTTCCATATTGGCTGCACCAGTTTGCATTCCTACCAACAGTGCAAGAGGGTTCCTCTTTCTCCAAATCCCTGCCAAGACCTATTTTTTTCTTGTTCTCCTTGACTTTGAAAGTGCATTCATATCCTATCTCCACTTCATTTTCTATTGACCCTTCAATCCACTGTAGCCTGGCTTTCACTCCCATCACATCACAGGAAACTAGAACTTGTGAATATAAACAAATGACCAACTTGTTACTAAATGGTATGGTGAATTTTCCGTCTTTATCTCTCCTGGCTTCTCTCCCTCTTGATTTCATTGATGCCTTTCTCCTTCCTGAAATGCAACCTTTGCCTTGGAAACACTATCCACATGATCGGTCTAGTTATACAATCTTTACTTCCTGCCTGGGTTCTTCATTCATTCATTAAGGCCATGATTTCTCATGGTTTTCTAATCTCATTCTACTTTTCTTCTCATTCTATGCTTGCATTGAATGTTGGACCCATCCATTCCCGAAGCTTGAACTACTACCTACATTACACGCTGATACACCTCCTTTAAACAAAGTTACTGGACACTAGGGGGAATAAAACCCTTGCCTGACTGGATCTTACAACTCTGCTGATGAGTCCCAGGTAGTCCTCTTGAATTCCAGAGATGAATTTCCAACTGCTTTCTGGATTTATCCTCCCAAATATCTCACAAGAACGTCAAACTTAATATATCTAAAATTGAAATAATCTTCTCCCATCCCTGCCAGCTTCCTCTTTCCCTGAGTTCCCTGTCTCGTAGGAACGTCTCCTTGCCAGAAACCTGGGAGATATACATACATAAGTCTTGTCTCTCACTCATCTTGCTTCCAGCCAACCAGTCCTCCAAGTCTTGGTGATTCTCCCCTTCTTTAATATCTCATGTGTCCTTCCTCTGTTTCCCTGCTGCCAGTATCTTTATCAGTGCCTCATCATTTCGGATTCTATTTCTATCCATTACTTGGTTACTTGTGCTGCTCTCTCTCTCTCTCCAATTTAGCTTCTATTCTCCTTTCTAAATTATCTCTCTCAAAATCAGTACAGCTCTTATCAATCCTATGGTGGATACTATAGATTGGGTGCTCAGGATCCATACCATCCTCTTTCTAGTCTGCCTTCCTATATTGCTGAAAAACTCAAAACCAAAAACCTACCACAGCCTGTCATTTCTCAGGCTCCTTTGCATCCAGCGTTCTGGATGTGATTTATTTCTGGTAATCATATGCACATGCACAATATTTGGAAGGAGGTAATGACGCAGAAGCCATATTTCTGCTGCTTCTATTGGCAAGCATAGTTATGGAGATTTTAGGATTTTCTGCAACCATATTATTTTTCCATAGGCCCCAGTTGTTATTGGCTTTGTATATTTAGGAAGCCAGAGCATTGGATTTTTTTTTTTTTTTTTTTTTTTTGCCACTGAGAATCTAGAAGGCATAATGATACTCTAGTCAATAGTTAAGGCAATGGCAAATTCTAGATTCTTAGACTTCAGGTAAAGTGGAATGTTTCCAAAGCCCCTGATATCTCACCTTCCTGCTGGTGGCACAGAAAATAGCTCCCCTTGTATTCTGGGAGTGATTCCTGGAAGCTTAGCCTAAAGATTGCCCCTCCAGCCCTTCCATCAATTTTAGAAGCACATCATTTTCTGTATCAGGACTCTTTCTACTGAGAATAGCTAGAGTGATTTAATTTCTGCTACTGAACCCTGACTTATGTAACTGCTCTGCTTAAAGGCCTTCCATAACTCTGCACTGCCTTTAAGGCAAATTTTGTAGCATGCCATACAATTTCTTGCCAGTCTGGTGTTCTTTGGTCTTTCTAACACCAACTTTCACCAATGCCCTCTCATTCTCCATTCTCCAGGTAAACAGAACCGACCATAGTCCTCATAACCATCAGGTTCTCTTGCCTCAAGAATTATGTATATGTTGCTATCCTTCCCCAGCTCCCACCTCAAAACTCAGTTCACATGCCACCTGCTCCGGAAGGCTTTCTCTGATGCTCTCCCTCAAAATTATTCTGGATCATATTCTTCCCCCACAGGGCCCTGTGTTTTCCCCTTTTGGAATACTTATTAAACTGTATTGTAATTTTTTTTTCTTGTTTGTATCCTGCACTGGATTGTGGAGCTAAGCAGGCAGAGACCATGCCTGTCTTGTTCACTGCTTTCTCCCCCATACCTAGCACAGTACCTAACACTTAGCAAATGAGTGCTTATTAAACATTTGCTGAATGCATGAGTGTCTTCTTCATCCACTTGTTTCCACTCAGAGAATCATATCTTCCAACCACAGAAGGCAATACTTCATAAGACCTCAGAGAAAATCTAGTCTAAACACTTATGCTCTAGGTTAGGAAACTGAGGCCCAGAGAATGGGAGCAACATGCCCAAGATTATATAGCTAATTGCTGGCAAGGCAGAAACCAAAACCCTTGTCGCTTTAGTCCCAAACGTACTTCTGAGAGATTTCTGGAATATGGCATTTGATCCCAGCTCCATCCATGGCAGTTAGTGTTCTGAGTGAAGTGATTGCCTGACTCTGCTCACAATTTTAAAAAGTAAACAAGTCCCCCATATTTCAAATAGCAGTCTCCACATCCCATAGCCAACTTTTCTGCTGACAAGTATCAATAAAATCAGAATTTTTGGTATAGCAAAACCCCACTTCTATCCTTCATTCCCTTCTGCAACATCCCCACCAAATCCAGTCTCAACTCTAACACCCACAACAATGGAGAGGTTCTTCTCTCTTAAGACAGGCCATTCATCTCTTGGACAATCTTAGTTGATAGAAAGTTCTTCCATCTCTTTTAACCAGATGTTATCACCACTTCTACCACAGCCGCTGCTGAGGAGCTAACAACTCCATGAGATGGTTTGGAATATAAATGCTCCAAGGGGGCACCTGGCTGGCTTAGTCAGTAGAGTATATGACCCTTGATGTAAGTGACTCAAGGCATACATTCAGTGTGATGCCTACTTAAAAAAAAAAAAAATCTGCAAATCTTGGAACATAAATGCTGCCAAACTCACACTGAAGTACTCTAACCACCAATATATTTCTCAGGATCTGAAGACCACTCATTAGTTAATAATAAACACTTATAAAGTGCTAACTCAGTGCCAGGCACTGTTCTAATCCTTTTACATATATTATCTCTTAATCCTCTCAAACACTAGATGAGGTAGAGACTATTTCTGTCCTTATTTTACAGATGATGGAACTGAGCCATGGTGTTTAAGTAAATTGCCTGAAGTCACATGGCTAGTCAGTAGTGGAGCCCAGATGTAAACCAAACACATTGACTCTAGAGCCTATACTCTTACACACTGTGCTATATGAATGCTACTAAGTAACACATATCCCATCTCCCAATAGCATCTGACAAGATGTCTCCTGGGTCACAGGAATAAAATGTTTCAATGTTCTGAACTGAGTCCTAATGGCTTACCTACCTGCAAGATGTTTAAATCTTAAATCTTTGTTTTTTCTCAGGGAAAAGCCAATGCCTCATTGTCTTTTGCCTCTTATGGTTCAAACAACTCCCAAAGTCACACTTCTTCGAGGAAGTATAACCAAAGAAAGTTCCGCACTTTATCCTGACACCCACTACTACTCATTTATTGCCTTTCAATCCCCACTCCAGCCACCTGATAATCCCCAATGCTGCTACAGGCAGTCTGAAGATATTGAGTCTTATATGCTTATTGTCTTGGCTACTGATGTGACTAGATGCTTTTGCACATTTGTGCATGCCAGCTTCACTTAAAAGAATCAGCTCTCTGAGGACAGATCCCTGGTTTGTTCAATTATTCAGCACAGAGATTACTGCTCCTCCAAGGTTAAATGCAATAAGCACTTATTTTTTTTAATTTTTAAAAACAATTTTATTGAGTAAATACTATCCCCAACGTTGGGTTCAAACTCACAACCCTGGGATCAAGAGCTGCATGCTCTACTGACAGCCAGCCAAGTACCCCAATAAGCACTTATTCTGACAGTTATGGGGTACAGGAAGGCTCTCAAGAAGCTCACAGTCTAGTGGGAGACATAGTCATAATGACACATAATTTCCATGTCATACAGCAAAGTGTCTTAAGCATAATCAGATAATGAATAAAGTTGTTGATGATTATAGAATGAATCATAAAATTTTACACTTGAAATGGGAATAAAAGTTCATTTCCTCCCAACCAGCCTACATAGGAATCCTCTCTACAGTATATGTGATGAGGTAGAGGGAATGGAGGGAGGAAGAAGAGGAAACGCCTACTTTGGGCATGCATGGTACAAAGCTTTTCAGCATATTATTCTATTTAAATTCTCCACAGAATCCTGAATAGAAGGAATTATTAACACTATTTTAAAGAGTAAAGTTCAGGACTTTTGCCCATAGCCACACAGGTAGGATGTGGCAGTAACATAATTTAAACTAAGATATATTTCCAAAGCCCACTAGCTGATTAGTTTTGTCCAGCAGCAGCTGTAATATTTCAGTAACAGGAAACTCACTCTGAAGCTTTCAAAGCCGTTATTCATTTTAAGCTGAAATTAATTATTCTGCTGTTCCATCCATTTCTTAGAACACTATCCTCTGGGCCATGCAAAAAAAGCTAAGTCCTAAACAATAGTCCTCCTAAAGTATTCAAACTCTGATTCTTCCTGAACAACCCCCTCTCTCTCTGTATACACAGCACACGTGTATGGTTCAAACTCTGATCCTTCCTGGACGACCACATTTCTCTCCGTATACATTAACGCGCGCACATGCACACACACACACACACACACACACACATTACTTGTTCTCCAAGATAAGTATGACCATTTGTTTAAGCTCCTCCTTGTGGCATGGTTTACAATCCTCCCCAAGCTGGTTGCTCATCAGTTTTTCCAAGATCCCTCAGAACACATATCCAGATGGGAATGACAATGAGGAGTGGGACTATCATCTCCCTTATTAACACTAGTTCTTAGGAAAAGACACCTGTGAGCTCACATTCACTTAAAATGTCTGATGTTCATGTGTTCTACTGTGCCCTCACTATGCCTTGAGAAGTTTATGGCAAAGTGAAAAAAAAAAAAAAAACAGTGGATAAGAAGTTAAAACTTTCAGAAGTCCACCCTCTGCTTCTCGTTATTTGTGTGACCTCAAACAAGTCTCTTAAATTCCTTAAAGTTCAAAAAGCTATGGCTAGTTTTCAATTGTAACTTAACATAAAGTGTTGTTTTAAATTTTCGATTGCCTTGCCAAAGGTGTGGAAGGCATGAAGTTGGTCCCAAGTAGGGTAAACTGAGGACAGGATGATAAGTGATTTGTTGAGATTAAAGAATAAGGATGCATATAATTGTGTGCTTGTGAGGGGTGGAGTTTTAGGGTTTTATTTTAGACATAGGGTTAAGAATTGGACTCTTCTTGAAGACTTTTCTTCTCTCTATAAATTTAGCTATTTCATCTTTTCAAAAGGAATCCTTCCCTGACCACCCTCTTTAAAATGTACCACCTCATCACTATCCTATTATCTTGATTTTCATTCTAGCCTTATCACTATATGAAAAGTTATATAATTATTTTTATTGATTTATTGTCTCTCTATATAAATTGTAAGTTCCATGAAGGCAGAGATTGTTTTGTTCATTGCTGTATCTCCAACACATAGAGCAGTACTTGACATTCAACAAATAATTTTTAAATAACTGAATAACTAAATGAATGAATGAATGAATGAATAGGTGGATAAAAGCATAGCTCTGCTGACTCACAATATAAGATAAAAAAGAAATGTATCACGGAAAATATTTTCTACTGCAGCCTGTGAACACCAACTTTTGCCCCTCCCCTACCAAGGGCTTTCGTTAGTTAGAATTCCTCCAAAAAATACTACACATTCCACATTACAGGCTGAGAATTTCAGGACCTCTTTGGTTTTGTGTTCCCCGTTGGCACAGACTCTACTCTAAACCATCACCCAGAAGCCCTTCCCTCAAGAATCACTGCCCATACTGATCTCATGTGGCCAAAGACTGAATACATATTTGAATAAATACACAAGAACAGAAGTTTCCCCCTATTCTTTACATGGATTTATTTCAGACCTGTTTTATGGGGGGTGGAGGGGCCTAGGGGACCAAACAGGGTAGAAAGAACTGATAGGAAAAGAGAAGCAAGGGTCTAAAAGCCCCTTCAGAGGAAGTACAATGCTTTCAGGTTCAGGCTCAGGATCTTTCTGGAACAGCCAAACCCAGTTATGAATCAATTCAAGACTGAGATGGGCAGTGAATGCCTCCCTCAGTATCAGGCCCAGCATTTAGTTTTGGAGCCTAATCTGTATAGTTCTATTATTGGGCCTCATAGACCATTCAACCAGCTACCCTCTCTGACCCCCATGTCCAGATTATTTACTTATGAACTTCATTTAAACAGTAAACTATTAGGAAGTCAGGACAGTAAACTCTCATCTTCAAATTAAGCATCAGGTTTTGGTCATAGTCTCTCTCTCTCTCTCTCTCTCTCTCTCTCTGGCTCTCACTCTAGCTCTTGCTTTCTCCCTCCCTCCCACCCTCTCTCTCCCCACCCTCACTCTTTGCTTCAATTAAGCAAGCCCAGAATAGCCCTAGACTTAGATGAAGTATAGCTTGGTAGCTGAGAACTCAGGTGCTAGAGTCAGCCTACTGAAGTTCAACCTTGGTTCTGCCAATTGCTGGTGGTATGACCCAGAACAAGTTACTTACTTTTTTTAAGTTTTTATTTTAATTCTAGCCAGTTAATATTCAGTGTTGTATTAGTTTCAGGTGTACAATATAGTGATTCAACAATTCCATAAATCACCCTCATCACGACGCATACACTCCTTAATCACCATCACCTATTTAATCCAATGCCCCATCAATCTTTTCTCTGGTTACCATCAGTTTGTTCTCTATAGTTGAAGAGTATGTTTCTTCGTTTCTCTCTTTCTCTCTGTCTGTCTGTCTCTCTCTCCTCTCTTTTTCTTTTTCCTGTTTCTTTTGTTTCATAAATTCCACATACGAGCGAAATCATATGGTATTAATATTTCTCTGACTTATTGCACTCAGCATTCTACTCTCCAGCTCCATCCATGTGATTATAAATGACACGATATCATTCTTTGTTTACATATGAATAATATTCCATTGTGGGTATGTATACATTGTTAAAGATTTTTGCATCTATGTTCATCAGGGATAGATATTGCGCTATACTTGCTTTTTTCATGGTGTCTTTAACTGCTTTTGGTATCAGGGTAATTCTGACCTCATAGAATTACATTTGGAAGTTTTCTTTATTTTTCTATTTTTTAGAATAGTTTGGGAAACTAGGTATTAACTCTTCTTTATTTTTTTATTTTTATTTATTTATTTTTATTTATTTCTAGGAGAAAGAGAGAGAGACAGCGTGAGCAGGGGAGGGCCAGAGAGAGAGGGAGTCACAGACTCCGAAATAGGCTCCAGGCTCTGAGCTGGCAGTCAGCACAGAGCCTGACGCGGGGCTCCAACCCACGAATCAGGAGATCATGACCTAAGCGAAAGTCGGACGCTCAACGGACTAAGCCACCCAGGCGCCCCTAACTCTTCTTTAAATGTTTGGTAGAATTTGCCTGTGAAGCCATCTGGTCCTGGACTTTTGTTTGGTGGGAGTGTTTTGATAACTGATTCAATTTCTTTGCTGCTAATTGGTCTCTTCAAATTTTCTATTTCTTTCGGTTTCAGTTTTGGTAGGTTATATGTTTCTAGGATTTTATCCATTTTTTCTAGGTTGTCCAATTTGTTGGCATATATTTTCTCATAATATTCTCTTATAATTGTTTGTATTTCTGTGGTGTTGTTTGTTATTACCCCTCTATCATTTGAGAATTTATTTATTTGAGTCCTTTCTCTTTTTTATGGATAACTCTGTTTAGAGGTTTATCAATTTTATTGATTTTCTCAAAGAACCATCTCCAGATTTCATTGATCTTTTCTTTTTTTTTAAATTTCTATATCATTTATTTCTGCTCTGGTATTTATTAGTCCCTTCCTTCTGCTGGTTTTAGGTTTTGTTTGTTGTTCTTTTTATAGCTCCTTTAGGTATAAGGCTAGGTTGTTTGAGGTTTTTCTTGCTTCTTGAGGTAGCCCTATTGATATAAACTTCCATTTTAAAACAATTTTTGCTGCGTCCAAAAGGTTTAGATGGTTTGGTTATTATTTTAATTTGTTTCCATGTACTTTTTTTCTTTTGTTTTCTCGTTGACCCATTCATTGTTTTTATTTAACTTCCGTGTTTTGTGGTCTTTCCAGATTTTTTTTCTTGTGGTTTTCTTCTAGTTTCATAGCATTGTAGTCAGAAAAGATGCATGGTATGACTTCAATCTTTTTTAATTTGCTGAGACCTCTTTTGTGGGCTAATATGTGATCTATTTAGAAAAGTTTCCATGTGAACTTAAAAAAGTGTATTCTGCTGTTTTAGGATGGACTGTTCTGAATATATCTGTTAAAATACATCTATTCCAGTGTGTCATTCAAAGCCATTGTTCCCTTTTTTGATTTTCTGTTTAGATAACCTGTCCATTGATGTAAGTGGGGTATGAAAGTCCCCTACTATCATTGTATCATCATCAATTAGTTCCCTTAAGTTTGTTATTAAGTGTTTTATATATTTGGATGCTTCTGTATGGGATGCATAAATATTTACAGTTGTTGTAACTTCTTGTTGGATTCCCCCACCTTTATGATTATATAGGGACCTTCTTTGTCTCTTGTTACAGTCTTTGCTCTAAAGTCTATTTTTTTCTAATATATGGATTGCTACTCTGGTTTGCTTTTGACATCCATTTCCATGATAGATGTTTCTTCATCCCCTAACTTTCAGTCTGCAGGTGACTTTAGTTCTAAAATTACTCTCTTGTATATCAGCATATAGATGGGTCTTGGTTTTTTATCCATTCTGACACCCGATGTTTTTGGATTGGAGCATTTAGTCTTTACATTCAGAATAATTATTGAAAGATATGTGTTTGCTGCCATTTTAGTACATGTTTTATGGTTGTTCTGAAGATTTTCTCTGATCCTTTCTTGTCCTTCTCTCTTTCATGGTTTGCTGGTTTTCTTTAGTGGTATATTTGGATTTCTTGCTCTTTTTCGCTTTCCATATTTATTCATGCTTTTTGATATAGGGTTTCCATTAGGTTTTTTTATAGAACCTCTTCTGCATAAAACAGTCTATATTAAGTTGATGGTCATTTAAGTTTGAATTTTTAATGTTTATTCATATTTTTTGAGAGACAGAGTACTAGCAGGGGAGGGGCAGCGAGAGAGAGAGACACGGAATCCGAAGTAGGGTCCAGACTCTGCACTGTCAGCATAGAGCCCAATATGGGGCTCAAACCCACAAAGCATGAGATCATGACCTGAGCCAAAGCCGGACACTTAAATGACTGAGCCGCCCAGATGCCCCAAGTTGATGGTCATTTAAGTTTGAACCCATTCTTTACTCTTCTCCTCCCCATGTTTTAGGTATATGATGTCATATTTTACATCTTTTTATTTTGTAAGTTCCTTTAGTGATATTTTACAAAACATATTCATTTTGCTGCCTTCGTGTTTCTTCTACCTTCATACTTTCACTTTTGGTCTTTCATTTCACTTAAAGATCCCCTTTAATATTTCTTGTAGAGCTGTTTTAATGGTCATGAACTCTTTTAGTTTTTGTTTGTCTGAGATACTCTTAATCTGTCTGTCTATTCTAGGTGAGAACCTTGCTGGATAGAGTTTTCTTGGCTGTAGATTTTTCTTTTCAGCACTTTGAATATATCATGCCACTCCCTTCTGGCTTGGAAGGTTTCTGCTGAAACAACCCTTGATAACCTTATGGTGTTTCCCTTGTATGTAACTGTCTTCTTTTGTCTTGTTGCTTTAATATTTTTCTTTCTCACTATATTTTTCCATTTTAAATATAATATGGCTTGCTATGGATCTTCTTTTTTTCGATTTTGTTGGAAGTTCTCTGTGCCTCCTGGATCTGGATATCTGTTTCCTTCCCCAGATTAGGGAAGTTTTTAGGTATTAAATATCTAATCAAATGAATTTTCTTTCCCCTCTTCTCTCCCTTCATCTACTGGGACTCCTATAATTAATGTTATTAAGTTTGATGGAGTCACTGAGTTCCCTAAGTCTATTCTTGTTTTACATAATTCTTTTGTGTCTCTTTTTTTTCAGTTTGATTACTTTCCATTACTTTATCTTTTAAGTCATTAATTTGTTCCTCTGCTTCTTCCATCCTGCTGTTTATTCCATCAAGGGTGTTTCTCATTTTGTTTATTTAGATCTTTATCTCTGCTATGTATTTCTTTATGTTAAGTGTCTCACTGACACTTTTCACTGTTTTCTCAAGTCCAGTATCTTTGTCATCATTACTTTAAATTTTCTATCAGGCATGTTACTTTTATCTGTTTCATTTAGATCTCTGGCCATGGCCTTGTCCTGTTCTTTCATGTGGAACAAATGCCTCTGTTGTTTCATTTTGTCAATTTCTCTGTGTTAGGAAAGGCAGCTAAGTCTCTTCTTAAGTGTAATGGTCTTATGAACAAGAGGTCTTGTAGTGTCCTGAAGTGAAGTTTCCCCTGTTCGCCAGGGCCTTGTTCTTTGCGGAGTGTTTCCAATGTGTGCTAAATGTGCTCTACTGTTGCATTCTGGTCATTTTATCCTTCAGGCCAGTAGTCTAAAGAAGCTCTCTTTACCTGTTATGGGCAGTGTTTGGTCCGTGGTCTGAATGTGATAAGTTTTTTTCTAGGTGTGATCTTGTCTGCTTGTGAAATGAGACCTATTGCCACCACCACCTAAATCATGGCTCCATAAAACTCCCACATCAGGAGATGCAGTGTAAGCAGGGTTTGGTGCTAGTCTTCTCGGGAGAAGGGGTTCTAGGGAACCCCTACAAGTGTGACTGGGAAGGGCAGTTCCACCAGTGTATGGGGGCAGGACTTGGTGTAAACAAGTTAGGTAGCCAGTGTCAGTGCTGCTGTGCTGTTTTTGCACAATTGGCCCTGTACTTGCTAAGGGGCAGGGGAGGGAAGTGGCATAGGCCAGTTCTTTTCTTCTCAGAAGGGTCTCTCTATGAATGCTGGCTCTCTGGGGCACACTCCAAGATGAGCAAAGCACCTTCCTACTGTATGCCTCAGGCAGTCTTCAAATTGCTGTTTCCAGGCTGTTTATCCCAGGGCTGTTTGCACTGTTTTCACTCCTAGAGCAGCCCCAATGCCCTCTGGGCTCTCCTTGAGCCACTAACCTTTAGAATTCTAGGTTTTAAGCCTGGCTGATTGGAAGAACTCAGGAATTCAGCCCCCCTTACTTTCCAAGCCAATTACTATGCGGAATCATCATCCATGTGCTAGTATGTTTCTTGCCCTTCTTTACAACTGTAGCTCCCACCCCACTGCAGGAACCATTATCTGTTTCTTTCCCAAACTGTTTCTGCACTCCTTGCCTTCTTTGATGTAGCCTGTTCTCTATATTTAGTTGTGGAGTTTGTTCTGCCTGCCAGGCTTCAGGTCAGTTTCTAGGGTATTTACAAAGATTTGATTGTTATCTAATTGTATTCGTGGGATGAAGCAAACATAGGGTCATCCTACTCTGCTGTCATCTTTCTGCTCTCTCTCTATTTAATGTCTCTAAGCCTAACTTTTCTCATCTTGAAAATGAGGAGAATAGTATAATGCACTTCACGTGCAGCAAGCCCCATACTTTCACTATCTTAGGTTCCTCATCTGTAAAACAGATTCATACAGTTGTTAATGAGGGTTTAAAGAGTGAATACATGCAAAGCAATTAGAACAATGTTGGCACACAATAATACTCAGTTAATACTAAAAAAGACTATAATTTTAGGGATTGAATACTATCTCTGCCCCTAACGTTAGGCAAATCATATACTCTTTGACCCTCAGTTTCCACATTTATAAATGAGAGAAACAAATAATACCTACCAAAGAGATGATAAAATAAATGATTTGAAAGTGCTGTATGGAGTAAAAAATTTTGTTTAAGATGTGAAGAGAAGAATTGTTTATAGTAGACAAAGGTAGAGGGCATACTAAATGGAGATTCTACCCATTCAAGACTCCTTGATGCCACCTCCAGCATTCTGAATAGGCCTATTTCTCATCAGGCTCCATTTAAAGATATGTGTGTGGAGAAGATATTTCATCTCTCCCAGATTTACTTTCCCCAAGCTTAAAGTGCAAATACTGTTGTGATATTTACATGAATTCATGTGTGCGAAGGTGCTTTGAAAATGCAATACACCAAATAAATGTGAGGAATTATTATTGTATTAAAACAATAAACACTATCATTAATTGAAAGCTTGCTATGTGAAAAACCATACCAAGTGCTTTACATAGATTAAATAATTTCATCCTCATAATAGTACCAATAACCAGGTACTAATATTATTGAAGTTTCACAGATAAGGTATGGTTGTTAATTTCATGTGTCAACGTGATGAACCAACATGCCCAGATTATGGTGAATATTCAGAACATTATTCTGAATATTTCTGTGAAGGTATATTTTGATGAAATTAACACTTAAATCAGTGGACTTCGAATAAAGCAGATTATATTCTATAATGTGGGTGGGGCTAATCTAATTGACTGGAGGCTTTAATAGAAAAAAATGTTGACCTCCCCTGAGCAGGAAGGAATTGTGCCGGCAAACTGCCTTTGGATTCAGACTGCAACTCTTCCCAGCTTGGTGCCTACACTGCATATTATGGACATGAACCTCTGTATTCACTTAAACAATTTCCTTAAAATAACACTCTATCAACTTAAGAATAGTTGTGATGAATTAAAAAATGTTATAAATGAGAGGCATAATAAATCATGGATTAAAGAGGCAGAAAGGAGAATAAGTGATTTAGAAGACACAATTATAGAAAAAGAGGAAGCTGAGTTAAAGAGAAATAAACTGATCCAGGAACATGAAAGGAGAGTTCAAGAGCTCAGCGATACAATGAAACAGAATAATATCCATATCATATGACTTCCAGAAGAAGAAGTGATAGGGAAGGCGCTGAAAGAGTCCTTGAACAAATTATAGCAGAGAACTTCCCCAATCTGGGGAAGGAAACAGACGCTGAAATCCAAGAGGCACAGAGAATTCCCCTCAGATGTAACCTGAATCGATCTTCTGCACAACATATCATAGTGAAACTGGCCAAATAGAAGGACAAAGAGAGAATTCTGAAAACAGCTAGGGAGAAAAGGGCCCTAACATGCAAAGGGAAAACTATAAGAGTGGTTATGCCCTATCTACTGAAACTTTACAGGCCAGAAAAGAATAGCAGGATATATTCAATGTGAGGAACAGAAAAAAATATGCAGCCAAGAATGCTCTATCCAGCAAGCTTGTCATTCAGAATAGAAGGACATATAAAAGTCCTTTCCAAATAAACAAATAAACAAAAATTGAAACAATTTGTCACCACTAAACCAGTCCTACAAGAAATCCCGAGGGGGACTCTCTGAGGGAAATGTTGCAAGGAACACAAGATACCAGAGACACTACCACAAGCATGACCCCACAAAGGACATGATGACTCTAAACCCATATTTTTCAATGGTAAGCCTGAATGTAAATGAACTAAATGCCCCAATCAAAGACATAGGGTAGCAGAATGGATAAAAAAACAAAATCCATCTATTTGCTATCTACAAAAAACTCATTTTAGACAGGAAGACACCATCAGATAGAAAATAAGGGGGAAATAAGGGGATGGAGATATATCTATCATGCTACTGGAAGTCAAAAGAAAGCTGGAGTAGCTATACTTACACCAGACAAACTGAAGTTTAAAGTAAAAGCAGTGACAAGGGATGAAGAAGGGCATTATATGATAATTATAGGGTCTATCGATCAGGAAGAGCTAACAATTATAAAT
Source organism: Proteles cristata cristata (assembly GCA_017311185.1). Taxonomy (NCBI): domain Eukaryota; kingdom Metazoa; phylum Chordata; class Mammalia; order Carnivora; family Hyaenidae; genus Proteles; species Proteles cristata. The sequence continues at coordinate 113,884 of JAESUZ010003506.1, read as the reverse complement.
GTCTATGTATCAAATATAGGAGCACCTAAATATGTAAAACAATTAATCTCAAACATAAACAGTCTTATGGATACGAATGTGCTAATTGCAGGGGACGTTAATACTTCACTTAGCATTGGATAGATAAACTAGACAGAAAATCACTAAAGAAACAATGGACTTGAATGACACATTGGACCAGATGGATTTGACAGATATATTTAGAACTCTACATCCTGAGGCCATGGAATTCACTTTCTTCTCAAGTGTGCATTGCACATTCTCCAAGACAGATCACATACTGGGACATAAAAAAAAGCCCTCCATAAATATTAAAGAATTGAGATCATACCATGCACACTTCAGATCACAATGCTATGAAACATGAAATCAATCACAGGAAGAAATATGGAAAATCTCCAAAAATATGGAGGTTAACAAACACCCAAGTAAACAAGGAATGGTCCAAACAGACAATTAGGGAAGAAATTACAAAATATATGGAAACAAATGAAAATGAAAATACAACAATCCAAACTCTATGAGATGCGGCAAAGGAAGTTCTAAGAGAAAAGTGCATTGCACTCCAGGCCTCTTTCAAGAAATTAGAAAAAGCACAAGTACAAAATCAAACAGCACACCTAAAGGAACTAGACGGAGAGCAACAAGAGCACCCCAAACCCAGTGGGAGAAGAGAAATAATAAAAATCAGAGCAGAAATAAAGAATATAGATACAAAAGACACAGTTGAACAGATCAATGAAAACAAGGGTTGGTTTTTTGAAAAAATAAACAAAATTGAGAAACCATTACCCAGGCTTCTGAAAAAGAGAGCGCACTCAAATAGACAAAATCATAAATGAAAATGGACTGATTACAGCCAACCCCTCAGAGATACAGGCAATTATCAGGGAATACTATGAAAAATTATATGCCAACAAATTGGACAACTTAGAAGAAATGGACAAATCCCTAAACACACACTCACTGCCAAAATTCACACAGGAAGACATTCAAAGTCTGAACAAACCCATAACTAGTGAAAAAATTGAATCAGATATCAAAAACCCCCAACAATCTTCATGCCCATCAGTCCCTTTCCCTCCCACCCACCCCCATCAGCCCTCAGTTTGTTCTCGGCATTCAGAGCCTCTCATGGTTTGCTAAAACATGGAAAGAGCCTAAATGTCCATCAACTGACAAATGGATGAAGAAGATGTGGTTTATCCATACAATGAAATACTACTTGGCAATAAGAAAGAATGAGATCTGGCCATGTGTAGCACCATGGATGGAACTTGAGGTTGTTATGCTGAGCGAAATAAGTCAGGTAGAGAAGGACAGATACCATATGTTTACACGTATAGGAGGATTAGGAGGAATTTAACAGAGGATCGTGGGGGAGAAGAACGGGAAAAATAGTGGGGGAGAGGGAGGGAGGCAAAATATGAGAGACTCTTGAATGCTGAGAACAAAGTGAGGGCTGATGGGGGTGGGGGGAGGGGAAGTGGGGTTATGGGCATGGAGGAGGGCACTTGTGGGGATGAGCACTGGGTGTTATATGAAAACCGACTTGACAATAAACTTTTTTTAAAAATCTCCCAACAAATAAGGGCCCTGGGCCAGATGGCTTTCCTGGGGAATTCTACCAGACATTTAAAACAGAATTAATACCTATTCTTCTCAAACTTTTCCGGTAAATATAAATCAAAGGAAAACTTCCAGACTCATTTTATGAAGGTAGCATTACTTTGATTCCCAAGCCAGACAGAGACTCTGCAAAAGAATAGAGCTACAGGCCAATATCCTTCATGAATACAGATGCAAAAATTCTCAACAAGATACTTGCAATTCGAATTCAACAGCACATATAAAGAATTATCCACCTTGTTCAAGTGGGATTCATTCCTGGGTTACAGGGCTGGTTCGATATTCACAAATCAATCAATGGGATACATCACAAGAACAAAATAAAAGATAAAAACCATATGATCCTGTCGATAGATGCAGAAAAAGCATTTGAGGGTCACCTGGGTGGCTCAGTCGGTTAAGCATCTGACTTCGGCTCAGGTCATGATCTCACTGTTCGTGGGTTCGAGCCCCACATAGGGCTTTGTGCTGACAGCTCACTCAGAGCATGGAGCCTATTTCAGAGTCTGTGTGTCCCTCTCTCTCTGACCCTCCCCTGCTCACGTTGTTTATATCTCCTTCTCAAAAATAAATAAAACATTAAAAAATTTATAAGAAAGCATTTGACAAAATACAGCATCTCTTCTTTTTTTAAGTAGTTTATTGTGAAGTTGGTTTCCATATAACACCCAGTGCTCATCCCCACAAGTGCCCTCCTCCATGCCAATCACCCTCCTTCCCCTCCCCCCACCCCATCTGCCCTCAGTTTGTTCTTGGCATTCAAGAGTCTCCTTCTTAATAAAGGCCCTCAAGAAAGTCAGGATTGAAGGAACTTACTTAAACATCACAAAAACCATCTATGAGAAACCCTCAGCTAACATCATTCTCAATGGGGAAAAATGGAGAGCTTTCCCCCTGAAATCAGGAAAACAACCGAGATGTCCACTCTCACCACTGTTGTGTAACATAGTGCTGAAAGTCCTAGCATCAGCAATAAGACAACAAAAACAAATAAAAGGCATCAGAATTGGCAAAGAAGAAGTCAAACTTTCACTTTTTGCAGGCGACATGATACTCTACATAGAAAACCCGACAGACTCCACCAGAAGCCTACTAGAACTGATCCAGGAATTCAGCCAAGTTGCCTGGTACAAAATCAACACACAGAAATCAGTTGCATTTTTATATGCCAATAATGAAGCAACAGAAAGAGAAGTCAAGAAATTGATCCCATTCAAAATTGCACAAAAAATCATAAAATACCTAGAAATAAACCTAACCGAAGATATAGGAGATCTGTATAATGATAACTATAGAAAACTTATGAAGGAAATTGAAGAAGATACAAAGAAATGGAGAAACATTCCATGCTCATGGATTGGAAGTATAAATATAGGTAAAATGTACTACTACCCAAAGCAATGTACACATTCCATGCAATCCCAATCAAAATTGCACCAGCATTGTTCTCAAAACTAGAACAAACTATCCTCAAATTTGTATGGAACCACAAAAGACCCTGAATATCCAAAGTAATCTTGAAGAAGAAAAACAAAACGGGAGGCATCACCATCCCCAACTTTAGCCTCTACTTCAAAGCTGTCAATATCAAGACAGTATGGGGGCACCTGGGTGGCTCAGTCGGTTAAGCATCCAACTTCAGCTCAGGTCATGATCTCATAGTTCTTGGGTTCGAGCCCCGTGTCGGGCTCTGTGCTGACAGCTAGCTCAGAGCCTGGAGACTGTTTCAGATTCTGTACCTCCTTCTCTCTCTGACCCTCCCATGCTCACACTGTCTCTATCTCTCTCAGAAATAAATAAAACGTTTAAAAAAAAAAAGACAGTATGGTATTGGCACAAAAACAGACACATAGACCAATGGAATAGAATAGAGAACTCAGAATTTGACCCAAAAGTATACAGCCAACTAATCTTTGACAAAGCAGGAAAGAGTATCCAATGGAAAAAAGACAGCATTTTTTTTTTAAAGAATTTTTTTTTTATTTTATTTCTAGCAGCACTCTCCATCAACGGACGAATGGATCAAGAAGATGTGGTTTATCTATACAATGGAATACTACATGGCAATGAGAAACAATGAAATCTGGCCATGTGTAGCAACATGGATGGAACTGGAGGGTGTTATGCTGTGCGAAATAAGTCAGGCAGAGAAGGACAGATACCATATGTTTGCACATATAGGAGGATTAGGAGGAACTTAACGGAGGACTGTTGGGGAGAAGAAGGGGAGAAATAGTGGGGAAGAATGAGGGAAGCAAACCATGAGAGACTCTTGAATGCTGAGAACAAACTGAGGACTGATTGGGGGTGGGGGAGAGGAGAAGGGGGATGATGGGCATGGAGGAGTGCACTTGTGGGGATGAGCACTGGGTGTTATATGGAAACCAACTTGACGATAAACTATTTAAAGCAAAAACCATATGCTCTTTACTGATCAAAGGTTGGAGACCCAAATTCCTGGCTACTCCTGCCGACCTCCTTTCCTTGAGCACTGCCATAGTAACTCTAGGGCATTGAAGTAGGGGTCTGCAAACCTTTAATTAAAGGGTCAAATCGTAAATGCTTTAGGCTTTGTATGCTATATGGTCTCTGTCACTGCTGCTCAACTCTGCCTTTGTATCATAAAGGCAGAATGGCTTTGTTCTAAGAAAACTTAGCATATGGACTCCAAAATTTTAATTTCCTATAAATTTTTGTATAATTTTATATATGTGTCACAAGATATTCTTTTTTTTTTTTTCAAATTTTTAGCCATTTAAAAATATAAAAATCATTCTTAGCTTGTCGACTGGACTTGACCAGCAGACTTGTAGTTTGCTGACCTCTGATTTAAGGAGTTGTACTAAAATATTCCCAGTGTCCTTCAACTTGGATATTACAGCTGAGGCAGCCCAGAAGCAACATGAGCATTGGAGAGAAAAAAGCCTGAAACATGAAATTCAAGAAAGTAGAGTGGGCTGGTTCTGTTCTACCTTGGGAGAATGCTTAAAAGAGAGAGAGAAAGAGAATGCTCAAAGTTTGTTCCCATCCTTCATTTCACCAAGCTGAACTGCATTTTGAAATACTTGGTAATTCGTCTCCTGTCAGAACTTCAACTGTCACTAATGCCTCCCAATCCTCTGAGCTTGATATGTAGATCACCAACTGGCTATTGGGTATGTCCCATATGATACTTCCCAAGCATCTCGGACTCAACATAGCTCAGACTGTACTTGTCATATCACCTCTCCAACCTTTCCCTAAACACTGATCCTCATTTTGCATTCCTCATTTCTGCGAGGGATATAACTATTCATTTGGTCTCACAAGAAGACTGTCACTGGGAGGAGGCAAGGGAGAACTAGAGTATGTCAAGTCTTGATTGATCCTTCACCAGACTGATGGCAGTATTTTTACTATTGGCCCCATCCATCAATGTATGGCTCATAATCCAAAGCCAAATTCAATTTCTGAGATTCTGCATTTTTACACTGGAAAACATACATGTGAATTAACTGTTTAAATGACTGCAGGTTGTCTCCCCACAGTCCATTCTCCTCTTCTCCCTTTGTATCAGAAACCTTGCCCCTAATCGTTGGCTGTGCACATTGCCTCCCAGTTTACATCACTACTTTCCCAAGTTTCCTTTGCAACTGGAAGCATCCATGTGACTCAATTCTGACCAATGAGATATAAGTAGAAATATTAAATAGGACCTCTAGAAATATTTCTTTTAAAAGGATAACCAAATTTTTTTCCTCTTCTTAAAAGCCTTCCTGTTGCCTAGAAAGTGGATGTTAATAGATGTTCTGGAGATTCCATATCCATCTTGGACCATTAAGTAACCTCAACAATGAAAGCCAATTAGTGGAGCAGAGAAGTTCCTAAAACTTTCCTGAAAACTACCATACTGGCTCTGGTATGCTTATCTTTTGACTTCATTTCTTTTCTAAGTGGTCTCCATGGTCAAAGTGGGGCTTGAACTCACAACCCAGAGATCAAGAGTCAGTCACATGCTCTACCAAGTGAGCCAGCCATGTGCCCCTCCCCTGGCTTCTTTCATGTGAAGTAAAACTTGTGTGTTTAAAGCCAGTGTAAATAGATATCTGTTATTCATAGCAGAATCAAATCAACCATTACACTTAACAATTAGCATATGCAGAGATTTCCACCAACTCCAATGTTGTGGCTTTTATAAAGGTCACATAAAATTTGGCATAGAATTTAATTCATAATTTCATATTCTTCTCCAAATTAGAGGTTAACCAAGAGTGGGGCAATAGAAGCTGATAACCCTTAGTGCCGGCAATGAAGGAGTGCACTATCTTTAGAGATTTTTTTTTCTGTTGTTGTTGTTATCACCATGAACCAGCAATTTTTTTTTTATTTTTTAAATGTTTTTTAAAATTTATTTCTGAGAGAGAGAGAGAGCATGAGCAGGGGAGGGTCAGAGAGAGAGGGAGATACAGAACATGAAGCAGGCTCCAGGCTCTGAGCTAGCTGTCAGCACAGAGCCCAACGTGGGGCTCGAGCCCACGAACGGAGAGATCATGACCTGAGCCGAAGTCAGACGTTTAACCGACTGAGCCACTCAGGCCCCCCTGAACCCAATTTTAAACAATGTCAGTAATAAAATACTCCTCCCTGGAAAAAAAAAAAAAACACCTATTTTGGTCAAAATTCTAAACAATTGTTGTTACTACTGAGTTATAAATCAGCATCTTTATTACTTATACTTTAATAAAACTATATTCTACATAGAAGTTGATTCAGTAGCACCCCTTAAACACAGACTTTACATGTGTCCCTTCAGTTCATTCCAGTTACAAAGCTTTAGACTCACTCAAGGGAGCTTCAGGTGCATTTCATGTCTGCAATGTCTCTGGTACTATATGTTCCATCATTTAAATAGTAGGTTCAAAGTAAACAATGATGGCACAGGGATTGTAAAATCAAAGAAAAAGAATATAAGTCACTTCAATTCTGTCATTGTATTTGACCAATTGGAGTTTTCATTCGTGCTTAAAATTTAAAACAGCAAAGACAATACAAACTGCAATGTGTACTATTTTTGTTCAGTAAGTGTACATTTTAAGTTATAGATGAGATGTTACTGAATTTAAATATCTCTCAAACTGAAATTTATTCCTCTTATTCATTGCTGATTAAAAATTTAAAATAAAACAATAAAATAATTATTAGTCTGATCACTACATGATTATTATTGAAAATAATTTTGTCATATAGATTAAGGAGTATTAAAAATGATTTATTCCAGATATCACACATGCTAAGTATACCACATCTCTAAAGTAATCATAATACAATTAATCTTATTGTCCAGAATCCAAGAAAGCAAGGAACTGGCTCACTGGTAATCCACATAGAACCAACCCTCTATCAGCCCCATCAGAGGCCAGGGACCCAAAGCAGATCATTTGATTATTGACTTAGATGTGCAATTTACACGTACACATACACCCTTTCTTTGTTCATTTTAGCCCCACACTTAACCATCTGAGAATCAGGTGGGTGCTCAAAAAGGAGAGACACAAATTATTTACAAATGATGTTGAGTATAGCACTTTCATCCTTGTCTAAGCCACCATCACCTCTAGCCTGGACTATTGTAAGAGCCTCCTTACACCTTTTTCCTTTGTCCCACTATAATTTATTCTGTTAAATTTTAAGTCAGATTATGTTCCTTACCTTCCAAAAGCTACCAATTTCACTCAGATTAAATGTCCCTGGGACATTGGTTTCTTTGTTGTTCCTTAAACAAATCAGTTGTGTTCTCTATGTCTTTCTGTCTCTGTCTCTCTGTCTCTGTCTATCTCTCTGTCTCTATGTCTCTGTCTCTGTCTCTGTCTCTGTCTCTCTCTCTCTCTCTCTCTCTCTCTGGCTCTTTCTTATGCCTAGAACCCGCTTCTCTTAAATAACTGCACAGGGCTTGTTCCTTCATTTCCTTCACATCTCTCCTCCAATGTCTCTTAATCAGAGGCTCTGAGTCATCTGGCTAATGATATATCATCCATATCATTCTCTTTAACCTCTTATGAGGTTTTCTTTTTCTTCTTAGCATGTAGCAGCTTCTGACATATTGTATATTAATTTGTGTAATTGTTTAGTGAACACCCAGCTCCCAGAATGTAATATTTGTGAGAATGAGAAATTTGTTTTTGTTCAGTGCTGTCTCCCCAGAACCTAGATCAGTGCCAACTCATAGTAGCTACTCTATATATTTTTGAATGAATTAACAGCCTCAATAGTACGTACCTATGAAATAAGGTATTTTACACCCATTTTATGGATGAAAATACCGAGGATGAAAAAAGTTTGACAACTGAAAAGTGTTTCAGAGCTGAGAAGTGTGAGACCACTGTTCTTTCCACTCTGGGATATTGCATTACAAACAGAAGTTATAAATAAATATACTAAAGAATTTACCAGTAGAAGTGAACTCAGTTTTTTTTTTTAACTTTCTACTGAGACAGATTTTATTCTGAAAAATCCCTACTGATGTTTTATGTTCAAGGATCTTCATTTATATGTGACACTTGCAATCAGTAACAATGGTCAAATGTTCTAAAAAGTAATCTCACTATTATAAAAAGTCTAATGCAAATTCCAAACACTTTGCAAATAAAAGAACATGGAGGAAAGACCTTTGACTGGCCACATTATAAAATGCTGATTAAACAAATACTCCTCCCCCTTTTTTTTTTTTCATAATGACCCATTAGTCACATTTTATCCAACATTTACTTCTAGGAATCTGAGAACCTCAGACCTGGAAGGAATTTTGGTGATAATTAATAGCCCCATTTAACAGGTAAGAAAAATGAGGACCCAAATATTTATATCAAAACAGTAGCAGGGTAAAAACTGCCTCTAGGCTAGAATAGAGTTTCTTAAGCTCTGGAAAATTATTAAAATAATGCTTTTATCATATGATATTCACCACTTCAGTCCCCTAAAAATACTATAAGACTTCCCTATCAATCTTTAATTCCATAGTCTCCACAAGATATGTTACTCACTCTTTTTCTCACACAATTGGCAAACTTCAGATCTCTCCATTAATTTAATCTGTTGTCAGTCTGCCCCACTATACTAAAATATATTTAGAAGAGGAGGGAGGCCTCACCGAGACTGAGCTACCAAGAATACCAGGGCTGGCACGGGTTTTGTTTTTGTTTGTTTGGTTGTTTTTTTTTTTTCAGGCAAATTTCATGGCATTAGTTCATCCTGAAGAAAGTTTTTTCACAGGATCATAACTGTTAGCTCCTTTCTGCCTCTTTCAGCATCATTTGAACTGACAATCCTGTGAAGCAGTGGGGAAGGACAATGACGAAGAAACAGAAGACCCCTGTGCTAGACTCAGTTTTTCCTTCATGGAGTTGTGTGGCCCTGGGCAAGTCTCTCCCATTCTCTGGGTTTCAGCTTTCCTGGATGGATGACAAGAACTTGAAGGTCTTTTCCTGCTCTAACCCTTTCCAGTTCTACAAACACTTGAAACAGCTTTGATGGGAATCCAGGGAAGGACGGGGGTATGAGAAAAGTCTCTTAAAGTCCTGGTATATAGGAATATACACTAGATGCCTTTAATAACCACTGAAACAAAATTCTAAGGAAACCCTGAGGAAAGGAGGACAGCTCCTCTAAGTACAGTCCTAGTCCATACCAAATTCCCTCTACCCTTCCAGGACAGGAGCAAAACAATAGCTAAATATCAGTTTTTGCCCAGCAGCTTCAGGCTACTTTGCTTCAGCTGCGGGTTGTCGCTGGTAGTGCAGAAGTGTGGGCTAGGATTGCCATCAGCACCTGCTGACCCAACCTATCTCCTCTCCAAGAGCCTCTTGTCCATGGCTCTTATCCCCCAGGGTCCCTGACCGGACTTGAGCTACCCTTGGCTGAATCAGAGAGGCATCAAAATGCAGCCACCACTTCCCCTCTGCAAGGGAAGTCATTCCAAGGTCTCCAGGTGAAGAAGGGAGCACCATAGCATACAATGAACTGTGGGAGGACAATACTAAAAACACACACAAGCACACACTCCTTGGATGGGGTAGGGGTGAGGAAGAGCTCTCTTAACTGAATGGGGCTCAAACCCATTTCCAGGATTGAGGTATCTACAGCTTTCTCTCCTGTACAAAACCCCAAGTGTGTATAGGATGACCCCAGCCCAAGCAAGCAAGGGCTCCAAGGGCTCCCCTATGCAGCTTCCCTGAAAGTCACTCCCTGGCCCTCAAGCCCCGAGACTGGCCAGGGTGAGGGGTACATGCAGCCTGTTTGGCGGATCACGAAGCTCTCCCCATGCTGCCTCCTCTACAATCCCATGATTTTTGACTATCTTCTCCCTCTCAAACCCGAACCAGCTAACCGGCCTCCCTGGAGCCCCACTGTTCTGAGAGAGACCCTCTGCCACCCCCTTTGCCTCATTGTTCTTCCAGGAGACCCCCACTCTTATCCCACCCCATTGCGGGGGGGTGGGTGGAAGGAGGGAATCGATAGAAATACGGAGCGAATGGGAGGGGTCTTTCTTTACCAGGCGAGTGAGCAAGGGCTCCTAAAATGGCCACAGCAAGCTCGCTAGCGTCTCAAGGACAGCGGAGAGGGTGGTGGGCAGAAGCCAGGGGGCTCCTGGCAGGGCGGTTGGCGAAGGAGCTGGAGTGGGGCTAGGGCACTGAGGCTCAGAGAGGGTTAGCCAGGGTTATATGCACTCACCATTCCTGATCCGCCCCTTATCCACTGCATGGTGCCCGCTTATTCCGGCTTCTCTGAGGCCTGGGTAGCCGGCGCGGGTTGTCTCAGGCTGGCTGGCTGGGCCGGCAGGGCTGGATCCAGTGAAAGCCCAAGCGCCCCCTCCGCCTCCCCTCCTCCACAGCCCTACAGCCCAATCCCCTCCGCCTCGGACCTCCCCTTTAGTCAGGTTGTTCCATCCCAGCTGGCAGGCTCTGCCTCTCCGCCCTGCAGCTTCAGGGGTGCTCCGCTGGGAAAAGCGTAGGAGGAGGGTCCCAACCGACTGCCTTGTCCCCTGCCAAGGCTTCAGAACTGGGAGGTGGGGTGCAGGGAGAGGATGGGGGTAAATGATCACCACCAGAGCTGCCACCTCTTCCTGTCCCCCACCCAGAGCATTAGTTGGATGCTGCTTATTGCGGGTCTCCCCGGTTGTGCCAATTGTGTCGAGTCAGCGAAAAGTCCTCCCCAAAGTTGCCAGAGGTGTTGAGCCATCCTCTGGAATAAAAAGATCCTGCCCCAGTGGAACTATGCCAACACTCTCTTGCCTCCGTTTCCCCCAGCTCTCCCTCTGCATACTCCCCTCAGATCTTCTCTCCTATTGTGTACTCTTTGGGGGCTTTCTCAGAACAACCCTGTAAACACAGGCATTAGTATCTTCATTTTACAGATAAATGGAGGTTTAGAAGATGGAAGGGACCTATCTAAGATCACATAAAAAAGATAAAGCCTCAACTTAACCCTCTGCAGCTTTCCAAGCTTCTTTTTGCTAGCACAAGTGCGTGCACATGCAGGCAAGAGCTCATAAACCCACATACACGCACATATATAAACACACCATTCCAGGATTCTCCCTCACATCCTGAGTTATATGAAAGGTAACCTGTTGACGGATGAAGTTTCCATTTGCTTGTGTGGCTGAGAATGAATCAAAATAATATCAGCAAAACAGGCAAATGGAGAAACCACCCAACTTTTCATGATGCCCCTAACTCTGGGCAATGCAATTTAGGCTGGCACCTTTACATCTGCTAAGTGTTGTGGGTCACACTCACACCCATGATTATTCTATGTACTCCTTGCAATTACCTTGTGAGAAGAACATGATAGGGACCATTAATTAGCCCCTGTTACATACATAAATACTGAAACCCAAAGATTGAAAGACATTTGCCCAAGGTAGCACAGCTAAACAAGAGAAGAATCCAAGACTTCTGACTCACAGGATAAGTCAGGCAAGCATGGGATTATAAAAACAGAGGTTGCAGCTTCAGCAAGAAGGAATTAAAATATGACATCATACTCCAATGTTCATAGCAGCACTCTCAACAATAGCCAAAATATGGAAAGAACCTAAGTGTCCATCAACTGATGAATGGATCAAGAAGATGTAGTTTATCTATGCGATGGAATACTACATGGCAATGAGAAAGAATGAAATCTGGCCATGTGTAGCAACATGTATGGACCTTGGGGGTGTTATGCTGAGTGAAATAAGTCAGGCAGAGAAGAACAAATACCATATGTTTTCACGTATAGGAGGATTAGGAGGAACTTAACGGAGGACCATGGGGGAGAAGAAGGGGAAAAATAGTTGGGAAGAGGGAGGGAGGCAAACCATGAGAGACTCTTGAATGCTGAGAACAAACTGAGGGCTGATGGGGGTGGGAGGGAGGGGAAGAGAGGTGATGGGCATGGAGGAGAGCACTTGTGGGGATGAGCACTGGGTGTTATATGGAAACCAACTTGACAATAAACTATTTAAAATTAAAAAAGAAAAAATATGACATCAGAAAGAAGTGCCTGAAGGTGATTGGTAGAAAGACATCACTGGCATGCTACACACACAAACTTATTGTCCTCTTTGTCCTAGCAGACTCTCCTCCACTTCATCCAACACATTGTTTTGGCCAGACAGAGCTGACCAAAGATCTAAGCAGCTGCTTTGTTGAGCACCCAGTCTGGGAAGGATATGAGCAGAAGTTCCTTTGGCAAGGGATTCTTGAATTAAATGAGAGTTTAGCCTGGTTAGCCTTTCAACTTCCTCCCAAGGTTGATAGTCTAATAATTCTACAATGATCTCCTCACTTTCTCACCTCTGAGCCTTCACTCACACTGAGCCTCTTGGATACGCCTCCCTTGTCAACAGCCCCATCAGACTGTCATGACTCTTTAAGATTTCTTTAAGATTCGGTACTAGACAACTGCCTCTATGAAGCTTTCCTGGAATACTCCAGGGTCTGGTTTTATCATCTTATATGTAACTTCTATAGCACTATCGTTTATGCTTCTCAATTGAAAATTATCTTTTACTTACTGGTTGTTACAGGCTGAATTCTGTCCCCCAAATATTTTTGTGTTGAAGTCTGAATCTCCAATATTTCACAATGTGATTTTATTTGGAGATAGTATCTTTAAAGATATAATTAAGATCATTAAGGTAGGCTCCAATCCAGTATGTCTCATGTCCTTATAAGAAGGTAAATTTAGACACAGATGGATATAGAGGAAAAACCATGTGAAAAGAAAGGGAGAAGGAAGTCATCTACAAGCCAATACCTTAGTAGAACCACCTTGATCTTGGACCTCTAGCTTTCAGAATTTTGAGAAAATTAATTTCTGTTATTTAAGTCACCCAGTACTTTGTTATGACAGGCCTGGCAAACTAATGCACTGGTCAGGTATATATTTTTCTATGTCTTGTTATTTAAAAGAAATTATAAGCTGTTTTTTTTTTTGTTTGTTTGTTTGTTTTTAGATCAGGGAAAATGAATCACTCACCTTGGTATCTCCTACAATGGTGACTGTCACATAGGAGATGTCCAATAGAAACTTGTATTTTTATGGATGTATTCATTCAAAAATATTATTGAACCTCTACGTCCCAAGTATTATGATAGATGCTCAGGATGCAAGACAAAGTTCCTCATGGACATAATAATCTACTCAGAGTGGAGTGAAAGAAAGACAGATGACAAATAAGTAACAAACAAGATAATTAAAGGTTGTGATATATGCTTTGAAGGATTATAAATGAATTTATGTGATAGTGAGTAGTCCTGGAATTATAGAGTTGTCTACATCAATCATAGTCCAGTCAAGAAAATAGAATCCACCCTTGGTCTTTTATAGAGAGAACATTTTTTTTCTCCTTTTGTTCATTTGTTTATTCCCTCTTTCTTTTCTTTTTTTATGTTTCTTTTTTTATTCATCATCTTCTTTTATTTTATTTTTTATTTTTTTTACAAATAGTTTATTGTCAAATTGGTTTCCATATAACACCCAGTGCTCATCCCAAGTGCCCTCCTCCATGCCCATCTCCCCCCTCCCCCCCACATCCATCAGTCCTCAGTTTGTTGACAATGAGAAACAATGAAATCTGGCCATGTGTAGCAACATGGATGGACCTTGAGGGTGTTATGCTGAGCGAAATAAGTCAGGCAGAGAAGGACAAATATAGAGAGAGCATTTAATACAGGAAATATATCTTACTTGCAGAGCTAAAAAGTCGAACAGGGGCTGGTGAGAAAAGCCAGCATTCAGCAACCACAGAAAACAGCTACTACCCCTAGGCTAGATGGATAATGGGGAAAAAGGTGATGTTACAAGAACCCAGAGACTGGTGCTAAACTGAAGCTAAAGGCATGGGGTGGGTGGCTTGATGGTTCAGGGGTCATGAATGAAGGATTAAGCAGATACTGGAATCATGTAGGAGATACAGCCATTTCCAGAAAATACCTCTCTGAAGCAGTGGTGGGTTGGGGCAGGTAAAGGAAATATCCAGGTTTCTTCCTTCTGCCTACTCACCAATCTCCCTCAGGTGTCTCTCATTGGACAGAAGAAGTGAGACAACAAGGGAGCCTAAGAAATTTAGTGTGCAGGAGAAGAGTAGAAGATGGATCTGAGAGCAGACAGACCTGTGTTAATGTATGTGCCTAGAGACTCTTTCAAAAGAATAAATGTTAATCCAAGAGGCATAGAGGCTATTGAACTCAGTATGTATTGTGTACCTATGAGCACTTAGAAGTGATATAATGATGTAGTTGGTAATAATATGAGCTCTGGGGCCAGAACAGCTTGGATTCAATTATTTGCGTTGCTACTTACTTAGGAAAGTCATTTAATTTCTCGTATCTTGATAGTTTCCTTATCTGTAAAATAGGGATAATAATAGTGCCTACTTCATAAGATTTGATCAATTCATATGGGAAAATAAAAGCACTTACCACAGGGCCTGGCAAGCAGTAAATATTCAGGTCAGAATAATAGAAACTTAGAAAAGAGGTTTCCATAATCTCCTTACCCCAGACCTCTCCCCTGAAGCCCTGTGATCTCCTAGAAGCCTATTTGGTACTTAGCCTTGCACTAGCTCTCCAATAAACAAATGCCAAATGCTGTCCTCTTTTCAGCCATGAGCAGCTTAAGGAGTAAGACAGACTTAGGTAGGTTCTTAGTCTACCACATTCTCTTTATTAGAGTCCATAGTAATTCAAGGAGCCCAGAGGTAGGCTTCTGGAGGCCAGAGGCACCAGTGCAAGCTGGTCCTTACTTGTGTGCAGAGCCGAGTGAAAAGTTGAACTCACTACCAGGGGATAACCTGAGACAACTACCCAGCTTCTCTGTGTCTCAGGTTCCCCAATCATACAATGAACACACTAATTATTATTTACTAATATTTTACTAATATATTTACTATATTTACTAATATATTTACTAATAATTTACTAATTATTTACTAATAGTGTTAAGCACTTATCCATAGATCAGAGTTGGTGAAGATCTTAAAGATTATGGCCTCCGACATTTTTATTTTTAAAATGAGAAAATATAACTCCTAGGAATAAAAGGGACTTCCAAAGTAACAAAGTAAGTTGGTGGATAAGGTGGAATGAAAACTCAGACTCTTTTTTTTTTTAATTTTTTTAATGTTTTATTTATTTTTAGGAGAGAGAGAGAGACAGCGCGAGCAGGGGAGGGTCAGAGAGAGAGGGAGACACAGAATCTGAAGCACGCTCCAGGCTCTGAGCTGGCAGTCAGCACAGAGCCCGACGCGGGGCTCGAACCCACTAACCGCAAGATCATGACCTAAGCGAAAGTCGGACGCCTAACCGACTAAGCCACCCAGGCACCCCGAAAACTCAGACTCTTGATTCTCAACAGTGAGTAGAATACAACAGTAAAAAAATAAAGGATAAAAATTAGAAGTACATACCTACTATAATGCTAGTATTGAGAGCCTAAGGCTAACATCTATACTCCAACCAATGTTGTCTTGACAAAATGATATTATTTAGCACATATATCACTGCCTATTCTTATTCATTCATTTTATAAATTCAATAAACATGTGTCTCTACTGTGCGCCAGACACAGCATGCTAAGTACTGATTACACGGTAATGAACAAGACAAACACCGTTCATGTCTTCATTTCTATATAGTAAACAAGTAAATAAGGTAAATAAATGTGCTAATATAGATGATGATAAGTGCTATGAAAGAAAGTGAAAAGATAAAGAGTAACTTTGGTGGAAGGGAGAGCGAACTTAGATAAAGAAGGATTCTCCAAGGAAATGACATTTAGTTGAGGCCTACAGACTTAAAGTGAGCCAGCCAAATAAAGAGGTGGGAGAAAATATTCTAGGCACACAAAAAAGTAAGTCCAAAGAATTGAAAGGGTCTAGTATCCTGGGACTTAGAACACAATGGGGCTGAAACCTAGAGAGAAAAGGGAAGAGTTATAGGAGACAAATTTGGCAGAAACCAGGTCACATAAAGCCTTGAAAGTCACAGTAGAAAATTTGTATTTTATTCTGAGGACAACAGAAAGAGAGGGAAGGGAATAGAGTGATTTTAAGCAAGAGAATAAGTTGACTTGATTTACGTTTGTGAAAGAAGTTGCTGTGGGGTAAACAGATTAAAGAAGAGCCAAGAGGTTGAAATTGTTGCAATCATCCAGGAAAGAGATGATGTAACTTAGACTGGAAGATCATTGAAGATGACAGGTGAGATAAAAATTCTTAGGATAGGGGGGCTTTGGTTTCTGACAAATAGTGGCACCATTTGTTAATGTGGGAAGAGTGGAATAAGTGCAGGTCTGAGGAAGTGAAGAAATCAAAACTTATATTTTGGATGTATTAGTAAGTGTGAGCTGTCCATTGGTCATATTAGAGTAGATATAAGAAAGACAATTGGATACATATGCCTGAAGCTCAGGAGAGATTTGCCTGAAGATATACATTTTGGAGTGGTCCTCATATAGACAATGGTATTTAAAGTCACACAACACGATGTGATCATCTAGGAAATATTACTCAGTGATCAAAAAGAATGAAATCTTGACATTTGCAACAATGTGGATGGAACTAGAGTGTACTGTGCTAAGTGAAATAAGTCAGTGAGAGAAAGACAAATATCATATTATTTCACTCATATATGGCATTTAAGAAACAAAACAGATAAACATAGGGAAAGGGAAAGAAAAAGAAGATAAAAACGGAGAGGGAGGCAAACCATAAGATACTCTTATATACAGAGAATGAACTGAGGATTGTTGGAGTGGAGTTGGGTGGGGGGATGGGCTAAATGGGTGATGGGCATTAAGGAAGGCACTTAGGATTAGCAATGGGTATTATATGTAAGTGATGAAATACTGGGTTCTACTCCTGAAACTAATACTACACTGTATATTAACTAACTTGAATTTAAATTAATAAAAAAAATAAAATAAAGCAAATACATCTTTGTGATAGACCTTTTACAAAGAAGGAGGAGGAGGAGGAAGAGGAGGAGGAGGAGGAGGGCCCTGAACCAAGTCTTGAGGCTGCCCAACAATTAGACTAAAGTTGAGTAGAAAAAGAGGGGTAAAAATTGAGACTGAGAAGTAGTGGTCGGTAAGGTAGAAAACCAGGAGAAATCATTCAGGTGAAAAAAAAGTTTTAAGGAATTATACTGAGAAGTTGAATGGATGCTTACAGATATGTCCATTGTATTGGCAACATGGTTGCCATTAGTGGCTTTAACTAGAGTAGTTTCACTGGCACAAGGGTAACAGAAATCATTCTGGAGTACTTGAAGAGTAAATGAGAGGGAGAAATTGGAAAGTGAATGAAGGTAAAGTGAAGAGACGTATATAGAACCTTTTGATAAGTTGTGCTCTGAAGGGAATAAGAGAAATATGGTAATATTTGAATGGGTATATAAGGTCAAGGAAGCAATTTTTTTTCTTTTAACATGAGGTTAAGAGCATGCCTATATGATGAGGGGAATGAGAAGCTGACAATACAAAACCTTTACTTGAAGCATGGTCTACAGATCAACAGCATCATCATCACCTAGGTATTTGTTATAAAATGCAGAACCTCAGGCCCCATCTCAGACCTACTGCATCTGCATTTTAACTAGATCCTCAGGTGATCTGCATGTACAGCAAAGTCTGAGAAGCACTGGTATAGCAGAGAGGATACTTGCAGGAGCAATGTCTCTAGAAGGTGGGAGGCATAAGGTCCAGAGCATAAGAGAAAATATTTGCCCTTTACATAAACAGGAAGGTAAAGCAAAATCAATCAGCTTGTCTTTGTGGTAAAACAAAATCAATCAGCTCAGCTGTGGGACTTTTATTCATTCTGCTGCTCAACCAGATAGAGAGAATATAGGTGGTTGGGTGATATCTAGGGGAGATTTTCCAGAGAAGTACAATGGAAACATAAATGGACAATAGAGTTCCAAATATTTTTAAGGGAGTGATCATAATAATGGACTAGGAGTTCTAAGCTGGACAGAAAGAATAAGAGGATATGAGGAGGTGTGATGAGTAACAGGGTGGGGCTAATGGAATGGTAGGATCAATGATTGGCATTCTTGGTGATGTGGAAGAATTATTGGAGGAGAGGTACCAGAGTAAGTGAGATGGAAGAGCAGGGCAGTGATCAGAGAAGAAATGCCTAAAATCTAGATTCTGGAAAGAATTCAGTTAGTTACTTACTATGACACAATCCAAGTATTACCACAGGAGTTTTCTGGCTGTGATGAAGTGAAGAAAGGGGTTGTTGAAAGTGAGGACAGGGTTGAATAGCCCACTTAGACAAGAAAATAGACAGGAAAAAGATGAAGATAGTGATAATCCAGTAGGTAAAGTCTTTAATGGATGAGGAAGAATGCCCAGAAAGACAATTTGTGAGACAAGAATTATGTGTAAAATACCTACTATTTGCCTAGTTTGGTTCTAGGTACTGGGGACATGGAAGTGAACAAAACAGACTAGGTCTCTGTCCTCAAGGAACTTATATTCTAATGAAGGGATTTAGACATTGAACCCAAAAGCCAATAAATAATCTTAGGTATTGAATAGCTACAAAGTAAAAAATTAAGGTGTTATAAAAAAATTAAGGTGTTATAATAGAAGGTAACTAAGGAAGAAGGACACTGTCTTACCTGAGTTGACAACAGAATGATGAGAAGAAACCAGTCATGCAAAGATCTAGGGGAAGAGCATTCCAAACATGAAGGAATGACAAAAGAAAAGGTTCAGAGATGAAAATGACTCTGATATGTGCAAGGAGCAGAAGAAGGTCAGCATGGCAGAATGTAGTGGAGTATAAGACAGTGGTGGGAGGGGGCGCCTGGGTGGCTTAGTCGGTTAAGCGTCCGACTTTCGCTTAGGTCATGATCTCGCAGTTCGTGAGTTCGAGCCCTGCGTTGGGCTCTGTGCTGACTGCCAGCTCAGAGCCTGGAGCCTGTTTCAGTCTGTGACTCCCTCTCTCTCTGACCCTCCCTGCTCACGCTGTCTCTCTCTCCTAGAAATAAATAAAAATATTAAAAAAAAAAAAGACAGTGGTGGGAGATGATGTCAGAGAAGCAGGCAGGGCCAGAATGTCAGGATATGGAAGAAAAAAGAAGGGATAGTGGGTGGCAGAGGCAGATGGCATCTTCTTCCAAGAAGCTGGGAGTTGTGAAGGCAGGAGATGAAGAATTGGGAAACACGATAGATGTCATCCCAAATAAGCTAACACAGGAAAGAATTCAAAGCAAGATGTTAGTGCAATAGTAAAGTGTGTATAGATTAAATATAATCTAGTTTAGACTTTGAAAAGTCAAATCTAGCTGGATGAATTCTCAGGGTCATCTAGCCCCTAGCTACTACTCAAAGTCTGGGCCTCAGACGAGCAGCATCAACATCACCTGAGAGCGTAATAGAAATGCTGAATCCAGGGGTGCCTGGGTGGCTCAGTCAGTTAAGCATCTGACTCTTGATTTCAGCTCAGGTCATGATTTCACAGTCGTGAGATGGAGTCCTACATTGGGCTCCAGACTGGGTTAAGGTTCTCTTTCTCTGTCTCTCTCTTCCTCTCACCTCTGAAAGAAAGAAAGAGAGAGAGAGAGAGAGAGAGAGAGAGAGAGAGAGAGAGAGAGAAAGGAAGGACAGAAGAAATTCACAGTAATTCACACGCAGATTAAAGTATGAGAAGCCCAGGTCTAGACCAAACTCCTGTAACTATGTTTGAGTCATTGAGATAAGTTTTGTTTTTTTGTGTGTTTTTTTTGTTTTTTTTTGTCCAAGAAAGAATGGGAAATATCTTCATCTGTATTTAGAAGCTTAATAGTAAGAGATGTTGAGGACCGTCAGGGTTTCTAATTCAGGGAAGAAAGTTTTCTGGGCATGTGGGCTCCAATTTTTTCTGTGGGAACATCAGCTAAAATAGTCATCCACCTGGGAATGCAATTTCTCACCTCTAGGTCTAGGTTTCCCAAGCAGCAACATGACCTTGTAGACCCAGGCTAGAGAAAAGACTCAGTAGATTCCAGAGTCATGTGAAGCAAGTTCCAAGCAGCTCAGGGAAGTGCAGGCAGAAAGTAGTCTTATTTGTCTTTCTTCAGGCCTCAACAGGAAGAGCCTGGAAACAGAGTGAGATGCTGTTTAATGGGCTGCTACAGAAAGTACCACCTCGGAATGTAGGGGGACTTAGTCTAACAGCATCCCCCCAGGGCCATTTCAGTTTAATCATAGGGACCAGTCAGATGAAAATTATGTTCCTTCACTGTGATTAGGGACCCATTAGTTATTCTCCTTCTCTAAGCTCTCCATGGCTTCTTTACTCCCAAGTTAGTATAAATGAATTTAATTTCACCTTACCCACCCCTTTTACTAGCACTCACCCCTTTCCTCTTTAGTTCCCTCTTCTCTCCCCCATTGTATGTTTTCAGCACCAAACAACTTCCTGTCTATCTAAGGAATTTGCTATTCAGTCCACTATTCATTTTCAGTACAAAGGCAAGAACTGAAGTAACTTCATAAGGAATTTCAATTAGATGAGCAGATTTAACCCCCATCTGGGTGGAGGTGTTGCTTAAACCACTTGAGTAGATTCAGGACTTGCAGAGCTCACAAACAATATGTATCTGCTTAAAGATTCTCTGGCAAATCAAACTCACATATTAATGTCCAATCTTGTGAAGTGATGAACTTACTGTCACTGAAGGCATCCAAGCAAAGTCTGGAAGAATAACTGCCAGAGATGTTGTACAACGAATCCTCCATCAATGGAAGGCCACGCTAGAGAACCATGCAAAGAAGTCAGTGAGCCAAGGTGAGAAGAGCACTGGACTGGAAGCCTGGTGACTGCTAAGTGGCTACATGACCTTAGACAAGATATTCAGTCTCCTCATCTGTCAAATGGTATCCTTAGAGTCTCTCAATGGTTTTGGACCAGTGCTTTTATAGAATGTAGGTAGAATCCTTCAGAGGCTATTTCTTGCCCTGTGGGACATGGAGGAGGCTAAGAGGGAGGATCACTGGGCCCCACTTCAACCAGAGTGTTTTTCCTTTCATCTGCTTAATACATTAAGCTTCCAGGTAAGATTGTGATTTTACAGAGTCCCTGCTGCTACAAACAAACAAAAAAACCTAGACTGCGTTGGAGGCTGTAATGAAAAGTCTAGCTGATAGCCTGCAATAGTGTTTTAAGTTTGTTGGATGTTAAACTAAATATAATAATATAATATAATATAATATAATATAATATAATATAATAATATATAATTTATATAATATACAAAAATATATATAATTTATATAATTATATGTAATCTTAAAATCAGGATATTTTATATCATAATCTAGAATTCCAGCTTCTTTTAAAACAACAGAAGATCCATGAGCCCTGGACTAGTATTCTTACCTTGTAACTTTTCAGCTGGAGCTGAATGGCAACTGCCTCCTTTAGAGCCAGAGTCCCTGCCTACTGGCTTCTGCATAGACTCTGCAGATGTCTGAGTGGTGATCTCTGCCCTCCAGGGCTTTATCACCTTGAAATTCTTTACCCCTCCACAGTTCCAGGCAAACCCAGAATGGGTTCCTCTAGGAATGGCTGTGTCTATAAAGGAGTATAGTCTATGCAGAACAGTGCTTTTCAAACTGCTATGTTCACAGATTTTCTTGCTTAAATGAAGATTCTGATTCAGTAGGTCTAGGTTGGGTCCTGAAGTTCTGCATTTCTAACAACCTCCCAAGTGTCATGCTGCTGGTCCATGGATCTGAATTATAGAAGTGAGAGGACAGTAGAAAGAGCAAGAAGTGGAGAAGAAAGAGCCGTGGTCTCCAGCACCAGCTCTCACTGCAGTCCTTCACTGCACTGGGGAAACTGCTAAACCTCTGTTCAACAGGCCTAGTGAGCAATTCTCCAGTGAGGTAATAAAAAGAGAAAAAGAGATTCCTGCAGCCAGAGGAGTGATTGACCAGAATAAGCATTACAAAGAAAATTGGCAAGGTATCTGTTTAATGAGAGGTGAGACTCCTTCTAGGGGATCTGCCCCTCCCCAACTTGGGATGGATTGAGTTACCTTTTAGTTTCCATGTAATGACTCCTAAACTCCAAGAGAAATTTGTTTTCTTCGCAAATATCCCAAGGAAGGTCAGGGAGAGAGGGAAGAAGAGAAGGAGAGAGATGAAGGAGAAAAAGAATAGGAGGAAGTTGAAGAGAAGGATGAGAAGAAAAGGAAGAGAAGAAAAAGGTGAGTACAGAGGAGGAATAGATGGAGGGGGAAAAGCAGGGAAAAGAAGGAGGAAGAGACAGTGGTGGATAAAGAGGAAGATGAAAATAGGAAGAAGGGAGGGGTGCCTGGGTGGCTCAGTGGTTAAGCGTCCGACTTCGGCTCAGGTCATGATCTCACGGTTCGTGAGTTCAAGCCACACGTTGGGCTCTGTGCTGACAGCTAGCTCAGAACCTGGAGCCTCTTCAGATTCTGTATCTCCCTCTCTCTCTGACCCTCTCCTGCTCATGCTGTCTCTCTCTCTCTCTCTCAGAAATAAATAAAAAATATTAAAAATTAAAAAAAAAAAAAGAAAAGGAGGAGGAGGGGGAGAAGGGAAAGGAGGAAGGGGGAAGAGAAGAGCCTAAGAGATCAAGACTGAGGCTTTTCCTAATGGCTCTGTCCTCACTAGACACCTCCATCCTATCCAGCTCCTCCTCACATTAGGATATCCTTACAACAGGATCCTTAGGTCCCATTCCAGCTCTAAAGTTCCGTGATCTGAAATGCTATATGGCAACAGGGTGACCTGGCTCCATCCAGCCTGGCCTCCTGGCTTGCCTATGATGAACTGTGTCCTCTTCCTCACCTGTTGCACAGGAGAAGCCACCCACCCACACCCATGCTTCCTCTTCATGGTATGGATGAATTAAAGGGTTCATTAGGCTGTTAGGGAAGCCCTGAGGTGAAGGGCAAACTAGGAAGGAGGAAAGAAGATGTCACCTCTACACACACACATTGCCAGGTCCTGTTGCCTCTACCCCAATGCCATTTCTTCTGTGTGCCACCTCCTTTCCATACCTATAATCACTACTCCAGCTCAGGCCTTCATTTATGTCTCTCCTAGACCATTATATCAGCCTCGTAGGTGTATACCTACCTCCATTTTTACTACTGTCCAACCCATTCTCACACTGCTGTCAATTGAACCTTAAAAGCATTGCCTGATCCTCTTATTAAATGCTTCTAATGACTCCTAACTGCCGACAAGATGAAGTTTAAATTCTTTAGCAATATATTCACAATTCTCCACAGCCTGGCCTGAAATCCTCTTCTTTTTTTTAAGTTTATTTATTTATTTTGAGAGAGACAGAGACAGCATGAATCGGGGAGGGGCAGAGAGAAAGAGAGAGAGAGAATCCCAAGCAGGCTCAGTGCTGTAAGCATGGAGCCCAATGCAGACCTTGAACCCATGAAACTGCAAGATCATGATCTGAGCAGAAACCAAAGGTTGAACATTTAACCAACTGAGTCAGCCAGGTGCCCCTGAAATCCTCTTCTAAATGCACTTTAGTCTCTCTACATATTCACATTTTCCAGCTCACATGCTTTTTTTTTTTTTAAACATCTGAGAATTTCATTTCCCTTATTCCTGCTTGTATAAATCCTAGTCATACTTCCAGGTTTGGCTCAAAAGCCATGTCTTTTATAAAGCTTCAACCCAACTTGAAATCCATCTCCTTCTCTACACGCTCATGACATTTCATGGGCATCCTTTTTAGCCACTTGCTAATGCTTACTTTATGTAGTTAGCTGTTTATAAGCTTGTCTCCCCCACATAGTTTTGCTTTCTCATAGCCTCTGGCAGAGCACCTAGTGTTAAGGGGCTCAGATAATTCTTGTTGAATGAATTTATGCTCAGATAAGGGAGAAAAAATGGCTGAGCAGATTTTGAGAGGGGCAGAGTGAGCCATAGAGGTTCTAATTTTCATCTGGCATTCTAAGGCATGCTAAAGTGCCTCCATCTCCCCCCCCCCCCATGTCTCTCTTGAGTTCTCACATTCCACAATTAGAATAACACTTTTTGAGGCTGGAGAAATTTTGGAGGTCTCTGAGAAATACAAATAGCCTTGAAAGGGGGCACCTACCCTAAAGCGGTGATTGTCAAAGGGTGGTTTGCAAGCCTTTTAATGAATGGTGAAGTAGACCAATATGGTTGGTAAAAATCAATTAGGCATGTCCTGAACAGGTTTGTTATTGTTGTTGTTTTCTAAAGAGAAAATATCAGAATACAAAGCAAATAGTAGGGGTATTATTCCATAAAATGTTTGTTTCAATTTTTTATGTTAGTTGTGATATAGAATATATATTCATATATATTATGCATAATATATAATTTATTTTGAGAGATACAGAGTCAGTATGAGTGGGGGAGGGGAAGAGAGAGAAGGAGACAGAGAATCCTAAGCAGGCTCTTCACTGTCAATGCAGGACTGGATGTGAGGCTAGAATTCAAGAAGCCATGAGATCATGACATAAGCCAGAAACTGAAAGTCAGATGCTTAACAGACTGAGCAATCCAGGCACTCTGAATATATATTTTTTTACTGTGGGTCTTAAGCAGACCAGTTTGAAATATGCTATACTAACCCAACATCAGCTGGCAGCAAATAAATACTTGAGGGGCTGTTTTAATTTTTTTAAATGCTTATTTATTTTTAGAGGGGGATGGGAGGGGAAGATAGAGAAGGACAGAGGATCCAAAGTGGGCTTTGTGCCAACAGTAGAGAGCCCGATGTGGGGCTCGAGCTCACAAACCATGATATCATGTCTTGAGCAGGTTAGACACTTAACCAACTGAGCCACCCAGGTGTCCCAATACTTGAGTGACTTTATGTCTCTGAATCTCAATTTCTTCATCTGGAAAATAAGAATAATAATAAGACATATAGCAAATATTTGCTGTGAAGAGTAAATAAGTGAATGCACATAAAACCTTTAGCCAAGTGCTCTGACACCTGTTAGCTCTGGTGATGGTGACTAAATGGGAGTTGGAGATAAGCATAAGTTTGAAGGGATTACAGTAAGGTCCTCTAAGGATGGCGAGTGACCTTGCCAGACCTTTTGCAGACCATATGGGTTAATACCAATACACAATAGATGAAAAAATTATGCAAACTATATAGTCTCACACACACACACACACACACACACACACACACACACACACACACACACACTCCTAATGGCCCCATACAGCCTTTATTCTCTACCAGCAGCCAGGTGTGCCTGTGCTTCACACCTGTAAGGAATATGATACTATCATAGAGTAAGGTTTTGGGGTCTAATATCCAGGATGGCCAGGAGGAAAAGGGGGCCCGGGTTGGGGGGGTAGAGACTGTGTTAGGGGCAGTGAAAATATACCAGTTTCCAAAGCTCAGGACCTAGAATGAAAAAGCCACATGAAACACTGGCAGCAAGACAAATAAAACACAAGCAGGGATAAGACCACTTGCTTATTTTCCATCACTCTTTCTCCCCTTTTGGGGTGTGATTCCTCTGCAAACTTGCCTCTGGATCCTCTCAGTGTAGTTAGGTCTACTGTACATTCTTGATGAGAGGGAAACCAATATAAGGAGGCACTGGGAGAGAGCAGTTATTTTTATATATTGATTCAAAAAATATTTACTGGGTAGCTTCTATGTCCTAAGAACTTCCTGTTCCTGGCATTGGGGATTTTTTGGTGACTGAAACAGTCAAAATTCTTGCTTTCATGGAGCTTATATTGTAGTAGGGAGAGACAAATAACAAAGAAACAAATAAATAACACTTATGGTATGTCAGATGATTATACTTGTTGGGGACAAAAAAATACGAGTAAGATGGGAGTAGCAAGTGTGCAATTTTTACAAGGATAGTGTGGGACAATCTCACTGAGAAAGAGACATGTGAACTAGATCAGACCAGTATAAGAAAGCAATGCAGGTATCTGAGGCCAAGCATTTTAGGCGAAAGAAATAGAAAGCAAGGCCTTAAGGCTGGAGTGTGCCTGGTAGCTTTAAAGAAGAGGGGAGAACAGTGTGACTGGAGTGGAACGAGCACTGGAGACTGTGGTGGGAGATCAAGTCATAGAGGTAAAAGGTAAAAGATCATGTAAGGTCTTATAGTTTATTTTGAGGATTAGGCTTTTACTCTGAGGAAGTTAGGAGGTATGTGAAGGGTTTTAAGCAGAGGCATGAGATGTGACGTGATTTGACTTAAGTTTTAACAAACCCACTCTGACTACTATGTAGAGAATTGACTTCAGGAGGTAAAGGGAGGAAACAGTACAGTAAAGAGAATAATGTAGTGTTCCTAGTGACAAATGATGTTGGTTTAGACTAGGGTGATGGCAGCGGGATTTGTGAGAAGTAATTGATGCTACAGAAATGTTAAAGGTTGAAGAAACAGGTTTCCTGAGGGATTGGATGTGGGGTGTAAGAAAGTGAATCATCAAGGATTTTGGTCTGAGCATCTAGAATGAAGTATCTGGAAGTTACTATTAACTGAATGAAAAGTGCAGGAGAAGAGGATCTGGGGTTTTATAGGAGCTCAATTTGAGGCACATTAAGTTCAAAATGCTCATTAGATATCTAAGTGGAGAAGTTAAGTAGGAAGTTAGATGTGTGTCAAGGGAGGCCAGGCTGAGCTATAAATTTGGGAGAAATTAATGTATAAATGTTATTTAAAGCCACAGATCACCAAAAAATGGAGTCTAAATGTAGAAGATGTCCAAGGGCTGAGCCCTAGGATCTTCTACATATAGAGATGGGGAAATGAGGAGAAAAAAAGCACAGGAGTATTAGAAGGAGTGATCAGTGAGATAAGACTGAAACCAGGAGTGTGGTGTCCTGGAAACCAAGGAAGACAGAATTTCAAGGATGAGGGAGTGATCAACTTTGTCAAGTGCTGTGAGAGAGGTTCTTTTAGGGGTCAGGCTGGGTCTAGCCCATGGCAAGCTTATACAATGGTGGTACATGTTCTCAGGGAAGAGGAAAGGTTTGTTCCCTAACCAGCAGCTCCCTAAGTGGCCTATATAGAGGCAGTGTGGCATCAAGTTTCCAGTTTGAAAGGCATATGGATCTGGGCTGGATTCGCCAACAATCCTGTATGCTTGGTGTGCCATCTGAGGCATATGATACAGAAAGCAGAGCATCTGGAATAGTGAGCCAAATTGTAAAACCTGGCCCACAGATGTAGGGGGAGTAGATCCCCATAGGGTGTAATCATGCCACTAGAGAGGCTTCACTCCCCTAACATGTCTCTTCGATATCAAGATGAATTCTAGGCTTCTTATTCATTCAACAAATACTAAGCATGAAGCACTGGTCTAAGCACTTACAACATAATAGCTCAGTGAATCCTCACAACTCTGTGAGGTAAATTCTTTAATTATCTCATTTTTACAGATGAAGAAACAGAGGCAAAGAGAGGCTAAGTGACTTGCTCAATTGCAGAGTGACAGGTGGAGCCACTATTTTAACCCTGCTGTCTCCAGTGCTCTTAACCTTCTACACAAGGCACTAGCAGGCGTGGGCTAAATCCTGCCCATGGTCTATTTTTATACATTTTTGATACATTTCTAAAAGGTTGTTAAAAAAATTATGCAACAGGGACTTAATGGGGCCTGCAAAGTCTAAAATATTTACTCTCTGGACTTTTAAAGAAAAAGTTTATCAGCACTGTTCCACACTATAAAATGGAAAAAATAATATCTCTTAATCGTTTGTGTGTATATCAAATGATATAATTAATATACAATACCTGCAGATGCTAAAACATAGTAGTTTCATATGATTAATTTTATATTCATTTTGTCATCTGCTCTCTGTTTCCTGCATGTTCCCCCAAAGGAATTACTCTTAGACTTGACTCATTCCAAGCCTCCCATATCCTTCCCTAAAACTTTGCTAAAAAGTTACCAGAAATAATTGAGTTAAATAGTGATACCAACCATTATTATATGAATGTCACCCTTGAAACACAGCATGTTAAAAAACGTTAAGTTCAATAGAACTATCAGTTGTCTTAAAGTTTCTAAGTGAATTGGATGAAGCAAATAGGTTCTAAGATGTCTTGACAGCATATAGCAAATAACTGACCAGATATTTTTCCCAAATAACAATTACAGAGATGGTAAATCAATGTATGATGGCTTATATCTCCTAAAAAGTAAAACTTAAAGTAAACATCTAAAAAACTTTAAAGAAAGTACTCTTTCATTTGGATATTACATATAAGGAAAAAAATCATAGACCATCAAGGCTCAAAGACTCCATAAAAATCTTTAGTCAAACACTGTAAGATTAAAGATGGGGAATCTGAAGCCCAGAATCAGAAAGATACTTATACATGGTCACACAGCATATCTGGGGCTGGAATCTTGTTCTCCAAATTTTTTACTCTTTACATTACACCAGTGGTTGAAAGCTGGTGTTCTGGGGCTAGATTCTTTGTTCAGTTTGTCCCACAAATTTAAAAAGGCATTTACAAAGCAGAATATTGCACAAGAAAATCTGGATTTCCAAATTGCATTGAACAAAATCAGAAGATCCAGTAAAATATGCCCACTTTCCCAAACGGCCAGGATCCAGTGGAACTGAGTTGTGGCTGCCTCCTTTAGTATTATAATGCCATACTCCCTACCACTCTCAAATACATTCAGTCTAATATCTCTCATGTGACTTACGAGTCAAGCCCCTATAGGCACCTGTGGTTGACCTTCCCAGCCCTAAACCTTGTTGCATTCTCCAAACAAGAAATAGAAGCTCCCTTTCCAGGTTTTTCAGGAGGAATATGAGCAAAGGAGGCAGGGTCATGGACCAAGCAAGTAAGAGGCTTGCTTCTCAGTCTTAACAGTTGTGGTAGAGATCTATCTACCAAAAACTTATTTTCCCTTCTCTTAAGTATGAATGTGCCTCGCTGCTTTTGCTTACTAAGAGTGGCAAATAAGAGGTCAGTGAAAGCTTTTAGGTAGAGCTCCTTAAAGTGACAATAGTCATGGGTGAAAGGGAGTGGGAAATACATTTCCAATTATGGAATGAATAAATCATGAGGATAAAAGGTGCAGCATAGGGAATATAGTTAATGGTATCATAAGAGTATTGTATGGTGACAGATGTAAGCTACAATTGTGGTGAGCATAACATAATATATAAACTTGTCAAACACTTTGCTGTGCACCTGAAACTAATGTAACACTGTGTGTCAACTATACATCAATTTTTAAAAATGGTGACAGGTAGTATGTGACATTTGTGCCCTTCCCAATGTTTGTAATATGGATGTAACAGCTGGAATTCCAGTAGCTATCTTACAACCTTGAGGATTAAAACCATGTGCTAAGGATGATGAAGTCACCATACCAGCCTTGAACAACCCACCTGTAGGTCTCTTTCACATGATACAAAAATGCCTGCCTTATTTGAGCCACTGTTATATCACATGTTTGTTACCACCAGCTATATGTAATTCCTACCAGATAAAACAAGCATAAAAGTTCTTGGCCTTGGGGTGGTAAAGATAAATGCTAGATGGAACAATATAATTTATAGGACCTTATAATATCTTATGCTTGTAAAACATCTTAAAAATGGAGCATTTTTTCTCTTGGCCCTTCTTCCTGCCCTAGGCAACTTATTTCATTTTCATAAATTATACTCTTTACCTTTTAGCCTCTAGTCGAGTATATACATACCAGGTCTAC
Source organism: Proteles cristata cristata (assembly GCA_017311185.1). Classification (NCBI taxonomy): domain Eukaryota; kingdom Metazoa; phylum Chordata; class Mammalia; order Carnivora; family Hyaenidae; genus Proteles; species Proteles cristata. The sequence continues at coordinate 84,046 of JAESUZ010003506.1, read as the reverse complement.
CTTAAATAAAGACCTATTTACTTGATTATCTTCAATAGACAGGTGAGCCTGGCTCAGTGCTAGGCAGTGGGTTATATACAGTTGAATAAGACCCCACCCCAATTTGATTGGAACACCTGTAACAGTTGGGTGGATAAGAGTAAAACTTAGGAGCTCCATTTCCTGGGTTCAAATTCTAACTCCACCATTTCTTAGCTGTGGGACCTTCGGATCCCATTTAAACTCTGCATGCTTTAGTCTCCTTGTCTATAAAATGAAAATACTAATATTCTTTACTTCCGAATTCTGATTTTGAGGATTAATTGCAGTTAATACATGTTAGGCACTTAGAATAGTGCCTGACACATGATGAGGTAAGCAGAATAAAGGTCCCCCAAAAATGTCTATGCCCTAATTCTTGGAACCTATGAATAGGTGAGGTTATACAACAAAGGGGAATTAAGGTAGCAGATGGAATTAATCTAATCAGTCATTTTATTTTTTATTTATATTTTATTTACTTGTTTATTTTTTTTTACAAATAGTTTCTTCTGCATTATAAACTCAACACCATTCTTTTTTTTTTAATGTTTTATTTATTTCTAGGAGAGAGAGACAGCGTGAGCAGGGGAGGGTCAAAGAGAGAGGGAGACACAGACTCTGAAACAGGCTCCAGGCTCTGAGCTGGCAGTCAGCACAGAGCCCGACGCGGGGCTGGAACCCACAAACTGTGAGATCATGACCTGAGCCGAAGTCGGTTGCTTAACCGACTGAGCCACCCAGGAGCCCCTATAATCCTTTCTAATTCTGTTCCTTTTGTCAAATGGGAATTAAAACTTATACTCCCTGAATCTCAGGATTACTGTAAAGATTAAATGCATTATTTATTTGTAATTGGTCTCATCATGGTCACAGTACTTGACACACAGTCAGCACTCAATAAATGTTAATTATTTTACTTATCAACCCAGGCTTTAGCCTGAGAAAAGAGCATATGTGAATGCAGTTAGGCAATACTGCATAAGGGATGAGCACAACAGATTCTGGAGACAGACGGCTGGACTATAAATCTTAGTCCTACAATTTACTAGCCTTAGAATCTTGAATTGAGAAGAAAAGCTAGTAAAAACAAGATAAAAAGGGGCAGTCAGATGTCAGATACTCCCCTTGCATACTTTTGGCTTCTGTAATCTTGCTTGTCTCCTCTGTCCACCAATTGCCGGATAGCACCACTGATAAGTGCCCCCTCCCCTTTTTCTTTTGTCTCTCAACCCCCCCCACCCCCATCCAAGCCATAAAAGGAGGCTGATGCCTAGGTTCAAAGCTCAGCCTTTAGAGATGACTCTACTGGGCCAGCACTGGGGCACAATAAACAGTCTTTTTCTGATTCCCCGAGTACATGTGCCTTGTCTCTTCCTGGGCTCTGAGTATTTTCTGTAACAGAATATAATACATAACTTCCTTATGCCCCATTTATCATGTGTAAAATAGGAATGATAATAATTGTATCTACCTCATCGAGTAGTTGTGAAGATTAAATTAGCTAATATGTGTAAATTATTAAGAATAGTGCCCACAGTAAAAGGGCTAATAAACTCAATAAGCATTGAACTCAATAAATATTAGCTATTATCATTATTGTTGCTGTCTGAGGCATATCTGACCAATTCTACTGAATCAGTCAGTTATTTGATTTACTCTTTTTTAGTATACTCATAGATTCATGACTCTTCTGGACTCAATTCATTTCAGTTAGCTGTCTTCATTTTTATGTGTCCATGAATATTTTTATTTTGTTTATATTTTGATGCTTGGCCAGTGGGAGGTCATTTAAGGCTGGATTAACTGTCATTAAAAACAATATTACCCCATACAATTCAGAAAAGTTTTTCTAAAAGCATGTAGTATAGTGATTACAAGCATGTATTCCACAACAGTACAACCTTGGTTCAAATTCCAGATCTGCCACTTACTAGCTGTGTAGTCTAGAGAAAGTGATTTCACATCTTTGTACATCAACACTGATGAGGGAGCACAAGGCAAGATGACACCCTGCAAACCCCCTCTCACCTTTGCATCAGATATATGTGTGATATTCCTCAGGCACTCCTGGATGACCAAGAACAAAGGAAAGTGGGGGAAGTTAACTGATAGAGACCACAGTCATGCAGGACACCAGTCTCCATCAGTTTGAAACTGTTTTAATGATTTACAATAAAAAAGGCAATCTCCAGAAATTTATAGACTCAGTTTCCTAGAGTTTTTATCACCCTCCCCTTCATAGTGATATGGCGAACAAAGGCAAGCAGAAAATGTACATAAAATTAAATTTCTTTTTTTAAGTTTTTTTTAAATGTTTATTTTTGAGAAAGAGAGAGAGCATGAACAGGGGAGGGACTGAGAGAGGGAGACACAGAATCTTAAGCAGGTCCCAGGCTCCAAGCTGTCAGCACAGAACCCAATGCAGGGTTTGGGGTTTGAACTCACTAGCCATTGAGATCAGGACCTGAGCTGAGGTCGGATGCTTAAAGGGCTGAGCCACCCAGGCACCCCTAAGTTTCTTCATAACCTGCAGCCCATTGACAAATACTTGAGATTGGCAAAGTAAAACATTCTTCCAAGAACTCTCTTACTGTCTTAATGTTAATTCTTTGCTAAAGGGAAAAACAACCTTAGCTTGACAATAGCTAGGTCTCCAGTATCTTAAGAGTCTTTAGTATATAAAAGAGGAAACCTCCATTTTTCCTTTACCGCCCCCAACTCCATAGTATGTAATCAGTCAATCCTCACCACCCCAGTGTTGCTTTTTCTTTTTCTGCCCACACATTTTGTCCCTTTGCTTTAATAAAAGGACCAAAGACATCTCAAGAATTCTTTCTTGCCCATTGGCCCTGGACCCCCTCCACCATCACTCCAAAACCACCTCAAGTGTTGTCGCTATACCACAGGGATGATGATAATAATACTTACCCCCTAGGGCTGTTGTGAGAATTTTTGTAAACTTTGTAGAATAGCATGTGGCATGGTGTTGGCTATTATTATCAAAAGTACCTAGCCCAAAGTAGATACTCAATACATGATCACTGTAGTTAGTATTACTGTTATTATACTGTTATTATTAACTGACATGTAGATATTATAATTTTTTACTCACTTTGATATTCATTATCATATTTGAAATATATCATGGTCCTGCCAGACAACCAGGAAAGAGATTAACAATTTCAGTTTATAGATGGTGAAATTGAGACTGGACTGGACTTTACATTCACATTTCTGACATTTTACATGGCCATTTTTTTTTATTTTGCATAGAAATTCTCAAACTTCAACATAAGATTAAAGGTTACTTATCACAATGTTATCTTTTTTAAATAAGTAATCTTAGATTTCTTTAATAAGACTGACTGAATAAAATAAATTCTAACATTATTAAATGTCATCTATAACCAAACTGCATGTAAGGTTCAGTTGTAATAGTCTAAAGTAACATGAAACTGTGAAATACTTCACTGTCTGGGAAATTAAAATGTGTGTGAGAGAGAAAGAATCCCAAATGTCAATGAGAATACAGGTTGGTACCACTCTTCACAGATAATCCCAGCTTTCTAAGTCCTACCTAAAGGTCACTAATCATAACCACACCTTGATTTCTATAATTTGTATTATAGCTACAGCCAAAACCCAGTTGAAATATGCCCCCGGATATTATACCCATCTTGCAGGCACAATGCATCTTAAATAATTTCTCTTAGTATTTTCTCATCCATTTGTTCCTTGACTTCAGGAGCTGTACAAAGTAAACATTATTGTACTGCAGACATGAGGAAATAAGGGACTCCAAAAGGGGAATGACTACAGCAATAACTTATAAATTATATAGCACTTCCTATGAGCCAGGCACAATTCTAGTAGCTTTACCTGGAGGAAATTACTGAATGCTCACAAAACTCCAGTGAGGTAGGTATTTCATGCTTCCTCTACTATCTGAAAGTAGAGCATTCCTATGAAACGTTTCCTAAGCCTAAATGGGATAAAATAAAAAAGAAACTACCATTATTTTATATGGAACCATTTTTGAGCATTCCCAGGGCCCCAAAATAACCTCTCTTAAACTCTTAGACTCTTCTGATACATATCTTGCTAATAAATGCGTAAAATAAATTGATATAAAGCATATATGCTCACAGACACATTTCAAAGCTATAACAGCTTGATGCCAAAATGCTGTGTGTAGTTCCCAGGAAAGAAGCTTCCAGTGCTACTCTTACTGCTGAGGGTGTACTGCCTCTATAATGACTTGCTGCAAAACAAAATGCTGAACTCTATTTTCACTCTTTGGTTTCTTTCATAAAAGCAAAAACCCTCATTGGATTTCTTTCAGTTAGTAAAAACAGGAATTAATGCAGGTCTTTCATAAAAGTGGCCTAACACAAACTTTTGAGAAATGGGAGATACCTGTGTTATCATCTCTGATTTATAGAAAAGGACACTGAGGCCGAGAGAGGTTAACTATATTGCTGACAATTACACTAATTGGAAGTAACAGAGGCAGGTTTCAAACATAAGCAGTTTGTTTCCAGAGCTCACACACTTCACTGCTATACTTCACAGCAAGCAAATGATAGGAAGAAAACCAGAGACCTTGCCATGGGAAGAAAAATGGCACTCTTGTATGGAGGCCCTATCAGTACTACAGAAAGGGATGCTAAGCCCAGGCTGGTGTTCCTAAGTGAACTCTCCTTTAACCATCCTTCACAGAGGGTCAAAAGATCTAGAAATCATGACTGACTCTCCCACTAGAAAAAGGGCTGGAGGACCTAATACAGTCAGGGTCTTGCTGGCTTTCAGTGAGGAAACAGGTGTTATGGGACCACAGGGAAAGGAGTTGGGGTATAATGGATTTGAACTCAATCTGCTCAATCACCTCTGCCTGGACCTCCTCTGCCTCTGTATTTTGTTGACTTGACAGCAGCCTTAGCAGGCCTCTGTGAAGACTCTGTATCATAATAATGATAAGGACTTTCATGTATTTTGCCAAAGATGAATACTGAATCTCACTTCTCAGAGGGGCTTGCTGAAATGCACATGTATACACACACACACACACACACACTTCCGTCTCTGTGGCCCTAAGATTACTTAGCAGTATGCATTTGGTCATTTGTTTACCTATCAGACTCCAGGGCCCATGATCTTAAGCTGCAGGCAATTTCTTTCCCTTGGCATTTGTTGCAGTGGTAGTCAGGTTTTCTAGGTCTCAGATTATGCCTAGGGGCATTTCAACACCTGTCCCCTTCTAGTCTTTTGAAGAGCCCGTTTTCAGTGGTGCATCACCCCATCTTTGGACTCCTGTAAGGAAAAAAGATGGCAAGGGCAGCTTGTGATTTCCAGTCTGAGCTCCTCCTTGCCATGTGACCTTGCATAAGTCAGTTCTCCTTTCTGATGTCTGCAGCTCCACTGCTGGGAAGCAGGCAGAAGAAATAGCTTTGTGTCCAGATTTAGCAACATAGGATATAAAAATGATTATTTTTGTATACTAAGTGACAGTTTAGAAGCAAAAAAAATAGACTTCATTTTAAGGGAAAGTCAAAGGAAGATTCAAATGAAGTTTAAAATGGGGGTGGGCTAGAGAGGTGTCCCCCACTGAATCTCTATGGGCTCTTTTACTATAGGTTTCAGATGATAAGTCTCCTTGCCATTAAGGTCACCACACATTTTTTCCCTATATAAATTGGATTGCTCCCTGAGCCTCCCCCATCCTACTGCTCAGTAGCTGCTGCTAGGTGTGGGGAACTCATCCAATCCCTCTTTGCTCCCACTTCCCTATCAGCTCACCGGAAGGTGCTTGCTGAGGAGGTTGCTGAGCACTAAGCAGCTGATATGCCTAGTCTATAAACTGACCCAATTTAGAAGAGTTTTTTTTTTAGTCCAACACAGCTGCTTTCTATGCAGCAATATACAGCAGTATGCAGAGACCATGGCAACAAGTTCCAAGGGTTTTCAAATCACTCAACCAATATTTACTGGCTCACTGCAGCAAGCCAGACATGTAGAATACTCTGATGAGGAATATTCAGAACTTGCCTTAAAACAATTAAATTGAGGGACACCTGAGTGGCTCGGTCGGTTAAGCATGTGACTTCGGCTCAGGTCATGATCTCATGGTTCCTGGGTTCCAGCCCCAGGTCGGGCTCTGTGCTGACCACTAGCTCAGAGACTGAAGTCTGTTTCAGATTCTGGGTCTCCCTCTCTCTCTTACCCTCCCCTGCTCACGCTCTCTCTCTCTCAGAAATAAATAAAAAATAAAATAAATAAAACAATTACATTGTATTAGTATGTGTATAGGGGAAGGAGGGTGATAATGGAGATAACATATAACTATACAGCTCTCAGGGTAGAATATGTGAAGTGCTGTTAGAGAGGTATAAACAGTCCAAATGAAGGTGGTCACATGATACAGGGGTGGAAGATGTGGCCTTTCAGCTAAAAGTCTAAATAGGTTAATGTAAGGGGAGGGCATTATGGAGACCAGGATTGCCACAGGAAAAAATGGGAAAGCAGCTGCTTATGAGGAGTGGAGCCACTGGAAGAATTGTGCTTAAAGACAGTAACTCTTGTATATAAGGGAAAATGGACCAGAGGGAGGTGAGATGGGGGACAGGGAGACAGCTGGAGGCTACTGCACCAGTCCAGGTGAAAAACAGTGAAGGCCTTCAATTAGGACAAATGAGAACAGGACAAGACATAATTAAGATATAATAAAGCTAGAATCTGCAACACCTGAGAAATGATTATATGGGGGACATGAAGAGGGAGTCAAAGAGTTTGAAGCTTCACAGTTACATAACTGAGAAGATGGTAAAACTAACAACAGAGATCACGGAGGAGAGCCAAGTTTAGGTGAGATCCTAGTGGCAGTAGCAGGGAAAGCATCTTGATTGAGTCAGAGATGCCTGAGGGATAGACATGTAGATGGACTAGTCCAGCAGGCAGCTGATACATAAGTCTGAATATCAGTAGAAACAGTAGTATTGATGGTCTTTGGGGGAAGTCATCAGATGATGGGTGCCATGGGCTGAATTGTGTCCCCTTAAAATTCATATGTTGAAATCCTAAACTCCAGTACCTAAGAATGTGCACTTACTTGGAAGTAGGGTCATTGCAAATGTAATTGGTTAAGATTAGGTCATACTGGAGTAGGGTGGGCCCCTAATTCAATATAGTTGGTGTTCTTATTAAAAAGGGGAAATTTGGACATAGACACGCATGGAGAGAAAGCCAAGTGAAGATAATACAGCGACAGCCAAGGAATGTCAAAGATTTCCAGCAAACCACAAAAAGCTAGGAAAAGGCATGAAACAGATTCTCATAGCCTTCAGAAGGAGCCAACCCTACTGATGCTTGATTTTGGACTTGTTGGCTCCAACAATGTGAGGCATATTTCCCTTATTTACATCATACAATTGTGTTGCTTATTTTACGACAGGCCTGACAAACTATGCAACTAGGAGTTAAAGTTCTAGGAGTGGCAGGGAATGACCAAAGACAGAATTTGGAATGAGAAGCCAACCTAGGATGTAAGGCTTAAGAGCCCCATAGTCTGGACCGAATGAGAGAAGCCAGCAAAGAAACCTGCAATGGAGCACTCTAAGAGGCAAAAGGAAAGGAGGACAGTGGCTTTCAATGAAATGATGCTTCATTTTGATTAAATCTCTTGAAGAATTTTTTAGTTGCCAGGAAATAAAATAGTGAACTAGGGAATGCTGGAGAAGGAGCTGATTGGGGATAAAAAAAATGGAGACACTCAGGGTCAAGGAAAACAAGATCTCCTTACCAGTCTGACCTTAGAAAATTTCCAAGACTGGTAAGGTTTGTCCTTGGGGCATGCATCTCCTTTCTGGAAACTATGCCATACCAGCTGCTGAGAAGTCCTCATTGCCCTTGCCCTGTTTTAAAGAAAAGCCCAAAAGGCAGACATGTTAAATGTAAGATTCTGGAACTCAGCAATAACAGGTGTGGACATCCACTATGTTATAAATGCTTTATGACACTGAATTTTCATGACCATTCTAATTTCCCTATTTCACAAATAAGGAAACTGAGGCTCTGAGAAATAAACTGCCAAAGATTACAGAGCTTGTAAGTGGAAAAAGTGAAAGGAGAACCCATGTGTTTCTGATTCTAAAGCCCTGCCCTTTTCTTCACATCAAGGAAAGTAAATGGTTTTCTTTTTTGATACAGTCACTGATCAGTTGGGTGGTAGCTGCTTAGAGTGCTCGTTGAAGATTGGAAGGCTGCATTATGGATTGATATAAAACACGGTTATAATTGATTATTGATGTTTGCCAGAGCAGGGATAGCATATTTACTATCACTCTACTACACCATATAATGGTCCCTGGGTAAGAGAGATGGGAAAAGGGAGTCCTTTTCCCTGTGTTATGTACACATGGGTTTTTTCATTCCTGGTATAGTAACTTTGCTTCTGGGAGAATTAGATATAGGAAATTAGTGCATAATGTCCCATGCTTTCAGAGCATTCAGTGGGTACATACACTCACCAACATGCATTCATGGCATAAAACCTGAAATTGCTTCTCAAACAGAGAGCCATTGCCTTCCCTATCTCCTCACCATGCAGAGGCCTGAGGATCTGACTCAAAGAATCACCACCCAGGAAAAAGGCTAACGGTTGAGAAATTCACATACAAAGGATGAAAGGATAAGTGTGTGTGTGTGTGTGTGTGTGTGTGTGTGTGTGTGTGTGTGTGTGCATGCGCACGTGCATGTGTATGTGTGTATGTGTATGTGTGTGTGAGAGAGATAGAGACAGAGAGATAGAGACTTGGGTATTCAAATTATCCAGGCCTTAGGAACTAAATGGAATTAAACTAAAACCAAAGATAGTTGAATTGGTAGTCACCACCCTGCATCCAATCAGAGCTGAACATCTGCAGGGCTGGAGCAGACAGCTCCCTATAAGGGGTAATATATGGGGTACCATATATGCTCTTTGCTGTTCACTAAGAGTATACCTCCTCCTATGCCCTGACATCTATGCTCTCCAGTTCCAATATCCCTTAACTGCTGGAGGCCGGCTCCGACCGGTCAAGGGGTCTTTGAAGAATGGACAGTGTTGGTGAGGGAGGGAGGGAGGAGAGAGCCACAAGAGTCTTTCTGGTTACCAGGCAGGCATCTCTGCTCTGACAGGGGCTCAACTTTATTTTACAATTAAGTGTTTGGGGGATGGGACAGAAGTGGAATTTGCCTTAGACAATGATTACTGATGACAAATTACTTTGATATGTAAGAATTTCCCAGAACATAGATTTGTAGAAGACTCATGCATAACCTTCATCAATAGTGATTGAGGTAGGTGATTTAGATGCTTATCCTATGGGGAAAGAAGGTATCTTTAGCATACAAGACAATGTTTTTAGCATAAAAAGGGTGAAGTTAGTTCTTTGTGAGCAGGGGTCAATAGCTTGTTTGTTTAAGGAGAAATATTAAGAAAAACAGTTCTTTCAGGAAACACAATGTTTGCTCCCATATTCACAAAAGAAGAAGTTCCTACAATAGGTTCCTTCACAGGGTGCAATCAGCATATTCAAGGCGAGAATAAGTCACTCCTAATACTGATCAACAAAGATGCCTTAGGGGTTGGTGCTCCAAGCAGAAACAATTGGGTGGGGGTGGGTATCTGTCCTTAACTCTAAATTAGGCTCTTTGTCTCAGGGCCAGACTCACTTGTAACTCTTGTGTTCTTAATCTCCTTTATTATCTGTCTTGGATCCATAAGGCCCATAGGAAGAGCCTTTTGACAATCATCCACAATGCTTTCATCTAAAATCTCTTTTGAAAAGGCAGGAAAATGCTTTTCCTTATAAGGAATCTGTGTGGGGAATATCGGTTTGATTTGGAATATTGTGAGGCCTGGTCAATACCCGCAGGCTCATTTCCAACATAAACCAGTAGTAGCAGAAGGAAATACCAGTTTTCGTCTCTCATGGCAGGAACTGTGCAAACACTGCCATTTCCTCACTGTAACTGTCACCCAGCGAGGCCGATGCAGCTCCCAGCACTTGACCATTTTTCTCTTTACCTTTTTCAGTTTTTATCTATAGTTTCAATCTTGTGTGGATACAGACACGTTATTCTAACTTGTAATGACTTATAGGTCATATCAGGTACCTCAGGTTGGCCCATAGCCCCTCTAGTCTAGATATCTTTCAATGAAGACTCTTCAGAAGCAAGCCCTGTTACCTGTTAACAAGCAATCTCCAATTTAGGGACATTTCCAAACATCTTTGTTTTCTTTAGAAATTTATTATTGTGCTGTCATTTAAGTGTTTACCTCAAACTAAGTTTCTTTCTTTCTTTCTCTTTCTTTCCTTGATTCTTTCTTTTGATCTTTCTTTCTTTCTTTCTTTCTTTCTTTCTTTCTTTCAAAGGTGGTAGAATTTACTGGAAAGAACACTATATTAGGAGTCAGAAGACTGAGCTAATCTTTACCTCAATGTCTTTCTTCAAATTTCCCCAGCATTCCTCACCTATGCTAATCTACCCTACCTCTCTACTTCCTTGTCTCATGAATGATTGATGTATTTTATTCTTCACCTTTCATCACTCAATACCACATGGTCAGAGTACTGAGGGGAGCAAAACACCATCTCTGACTTTGAGGAGATATTTCTGTCTTTGAGAAGAAACGTTCTTGATCTTTAAGACACAGTTTCTGACCTTGAGGATCAACCAGTATGGTAGGAGAGGTTAAGAGATCTGTGTTCTGAAGGATACAGCATTGGACATAGAGTCGCAAAGTCTTTCTGTACTTTACCATTTTGGTATTTGAGGTCTGTGTGACCTGGGACTAGTCATTTTAACCTTTTTGAGCCTCAGTATATTCATTTATAAAACATTACTTGAAACGCCCAGAATTCGAGAGAACCCCAAAATCAGACCACCAGAGACCAGAGTCAAAGCCAAGCGGCAAGGGTTGTTTATTCGCAGGTTCGAACCCGGTCCTCCGCGCACTCGTTGCCGGTGACGCTAAGAGGCCCTGAACAAAGCCTCTGCAGCCTTTTTATAGACAAAAGTAAACAAGTCATGGGGAGGGACAGGAGATTTCCATGGTTATAAGTTTGCCATTGGTTAACATTCAAATGTGAACATATACCGTATCTGATTGGTTCCCGCCATCAGGTTTTTTGCGGGATCCAATTACAACATTTGGGATACCTTTGAATTCAGTCTATCATAGAGCGAGTTTAAAGTCTTGTTTGGCGACTAACAGGTTAACATCTCTCTCTCCAGGCCCTTCCCCCAGCAAGGTGGGGGGTAGCCGCTGGCCTTTTCGGATTGGCTGCCGCCAGGAGGCTAGTCCCTTGGGCAATCCGGTGGCGGGAAAGCAAGCTTTAAGCATTGTTACAGAAGCAGAAAGAGCTGGTTAGGTAATGGCTTCTCGTAGCGCAGGCATTTGCCCAGAAGCGGAAAAGCTGGTTAAGTTTTTGGTTTAGTTTATCTAGGCCTTTCATACTAACATTAGTCTACAGTGTAATCTACCAATGTTGTTGTGAGGCTTATATAAGAAAAGTATTGTCACTAAAATCTTTAAACCAGGGATTCTCAGCACAGGCTATATACCAAAATCCCCTGGGGAGATATAAAAAAAAAAAATACAAATCCCTGCGACCCATCCCAGAACAGAGACATCATTCACAATCTCTAGGTGTAGAACCCAGGCCTCAAAGTTTTAAAAGATCTTTGGGTGATTCCAGTTTGCATCCAAAACTGAACCACTGGTTTAAACAGCAAAACATATAGGAATAATATTATCCCCACTGACTGAGCACTGGACTAAGTGGCAGGTGTGTGTCAGGCAATTTATCTTAAGGGAGTACCATTAAGGCATCACGTGTAAGCAATGATGATATATGACAATATGCAGAGATGTCATAGCAACTGTACAAACACAATTCCTTTGGTAATGTAGCAGAGAAAGAGGTTGGTTCCAACTGAAAGGCGCAGGAAAGACTTTAGGATGGAAGCAGCACTTAAGCTGGGCTTAGAAGCATGGTAGGATTTCAAAAAGCATAAATGGGAGATAAGAGGCAATAATTAGTACTGGCAGAAGAAATGTCATAAACCAAAGCCAAAACTATGTGCCAGACATTGTTTTAAGTGCATGTAACATACCAACTCATTTAATCTTCACAATATATCATTTTACAGATGAGGAAATTGAGGCCCAGAGAAATTAAGGTCACACAGCTAAGAAGCAGGTGAACCAAGATAGTTGGTCAAGCAAGAAGTCTGGCTTCCAGAGCCCACACTCTGAATACAATATTCTACAACTTTTCTAATATGAACAGTGCTGTGCCTTGTGAAGATTAATCTGGCCACAGACTGGATGATGGTGGGAGTAGTGAGAAAAGAGGCAGAAAGATACGTTGGTGTCATCATCAGCCAGGTAAATAATAAAGGTCTGAACTAAGTATTACGTCCTTGAGTTCTTTGCTACAGCTAAGAGTTTTACTTCCTCTCCACAAAGGAAAGAAATAGAGAAAATGGGTTTATACTTTACAAGGAAGGATTTGTGTTAACACTGAGAAAAGTCTGCCCAGTGGTGAAGATTATTAAAGAAGGAAACAAAACTGTAAGGAAAAGAAATTTGGCTTTTTTAGGAAGTCTGGGGAATGAAGATGACCTCTTATGGTCTTTCCAAAACTTAGGACTTCCCAGATAGCTCATGCCCAATTTGTTGCCCACTTTGGTGCTTGAAACAAAATGGGAATCTAAAATGGACAAAAATCAGTAATGAACCAGTCTACACTAAGAGTCTGAACTTGCCAATAAGTCACCAGGTAATTTCTAGGCAGAAAGGTCTTTTTGAACAAACCTGGAAGCCTCTTCTTTCCCTTCCACAAAGACCAGCAGTGACAGGCAACATGGCAGAGAAGTAGGGGGATCAGTACTTCCTGTGTCTCTCAAACAAAGAAGAGCTGAAGCCAAAGGACTTTGAACCCCAAGAGTCTGGGAGGAAAAGAGACTGAGTTTACCAGGGAGACACCTGAACAACCTGATGGGTCATAGGTGAGGGATTGTGAACTTGGGGAATAAAACAGGCCACAGTTGGGGCACCTGGGTGCCGCAGTCGGTTTAGCGTCCACCTTCAGCTCAGGTCATGATCTCATGGCTCATGGGTTCAAGCCCTGTATTGGGCTCTGTGATGACAGCTAGCTCAGAGCCTGGAGCCTCCTTCAGATTCTGTATCTCCCTCTCTCTCTGACCCTCCCCTGCTCACGCTGTCTCTCTCTCTCCCAAAAATAAATAAAACATTTTAAAAAATGAACAAGTAAGAAAACTCTAGATGCTGGCAAGGATGTGGAAAAATGGGCAACTTCCATGGGGCGCCTGGGTGGCTTAGTCGGTTAAGCGTCCGACTTTCACTTAGGTCATGATCTCGCGGTTCGTGGGTTCGGGCCCGTAGGCTCTGTGCTGACTGCCAGCTCAGAGCCTGGAGCCTGTTTCAGTCTGTGACTCCCTCTCTCTCTGACCCTCCCCTGCTCACGCTGTCTCTCTCTCTCTCTCTCTCTCTCTCTCTCCTAGAAATAAATAAAATAAAAAACATTTTAAAAAAAAGAAAAAAAAAAGAAAGAAAAATGGGCAACTTCCTACACTGTTGGTGGGAATGTAAACTGGTGCAGTCTACAGTTTGGAGGTTCCTCAAAAAATTAACTGTAGAACTCCCCGATGACCAGCAATAGCACTGCTAGGAATTTACCCAAGGGATACAGGAGTGCTGATACATAGGAGCACATGTACCCCAATGTTCATAGCAGCACTCTCAACAATAGCCAAAACATGGAAAGAGCCTAAGTGTCCATCAATGGATCGAGAAGACGAATGGATCAAGAAGATGTGGTTTATCTATACCATGGAATACTACATGGCAATGAGAAACAATGAAATCTGGCCATGTGTAGCAACATGGATGGACCTTGAGGGTATTATGCTGAGTGAAATATGTCAGTCAGAGAAGGACAGATACCATATGCTTTCACTTATAGGTGGATTAAGAGAAACTTAACGGAGGACCATGGGGGAAGAGAAGGGGGAAAATAGTTGAGGAGAGGGGGGAAAGCAAACCACGAGAGACCCTTGAATGCTGAGAACAAACTGAGGGCTGATGGGGGTGGAAGAGAGGAGAAAGGTGGTGATGGGCATGAAGGAGGGCACTTGTTGGGATGAGCACTGGGTGTTGTATGGAAACCATCTCTACAATAAACTATTTAAGAAGAAAAAATAAAATAAAGTGAGGAAATGGAGAACTATCTATCATGCAACTGGAAATAAAAAGAAAGCTGGAGTAGCAATACTTATATCAGACAAACTAGACTTTAAATTAAAGGCTGTAACAAAAGATGAAGAAGGCATTATATAATAATTATGGGGTCTATCCATCAGGAAGAGCTAACAATTATAAATGTCTATGCACTGAATTCGGGAGCTTCCAAATTTATTTCAAAAATTAATCACAAACATAAGCAATCTTATAAGTAAGAATGTGGTAATTGAGGGGACTTTAATGCTAGACTTACAGCAATGGCCAGATCATCTAGAAAGACAATCAGTAAAGAGACAATAGCCCTGAACTATACACTGAACCAGATGGACTTGACAGATATATTCAGAACTTTTCATCTTAATGCAGCAGAATACACATTCTTTTCAAGTGCAGTTGGAACATTCTCCAAGATAGACAATACACTGGGTCACAAATAGCCCTCAATAAGTACTAAAGAATTGATATCATACCATGCACATTTTCAGATCACAGTGCTGTGAAACTTGAAATTGACCACTGGAAAAAGTTTAGAAAACCTCCAAATGCATGGAGGTTAAAAAAACATCTTACTAAAGAATGAATGGGTCTACCAGGCAATTAGAGAAGAAATTTAAAAATATATGAAACAAATGAAAATGAAACACAACAATCCAATCCTTTGTGATGCATTAAAGGCAGTTCTAAGAGGGGCGCCTGGGTGGCTTAGTCGGTTAAACGTCCGACTTTCGCTTAGGTCATGATCTCATGGTTCGTGGGTTCGAACCCCGCGTCGGGCTCTGTGGTGACTGCCAGCTCAGAGCCTGGAGCCTGTTTCAGTCTGTGACTCCCTCTCTCTCTGACCCTCCCCTGCTCATGCTGTCTCTCTCTCTCTCTCTAGAAATAAATAAAACATTAAAAAAAAGGCAGTTCTAAGAGGAAAGTACATTGCAATCCAGGCCTATCTCTAAAAATAAGAAATATTCCAGTTACAAAAACTAACAGCACACATTTGGAAATAGAAGTAGAAAAACAAAGAAACCCCAAGGCCAAAGTAGAAAAGAAATAATAAAAAAAATAGCAGAAATAAACAATATAGATCCCCCCAAAAAAAAAAAAAACACCCAGTACAACAGATCAATGAAAATGAGAGCTGATTTTGTCAAAAAGTAAACAAAATTGATAACTCCCTAGCTGGACTTCTCAAAAAGAAAAGAGAGAGGACCAAATAGTTAAAATCATGAACGAAAATGGACTTATTACAACCAATCCCCAGAAATACAAGCAATTATCAGAGAATAATATGAAAAATTATATGCGAAAAGTCTGGACAACCTGGAAGAAATGGGCAAATTCCTAAATATACATACTGCCAAAACTCAAATGGTAAGAAATAGAAAATTTGAGGAGACTCATAACTAGTGAAGAAATTGAATCAGTTATCAAAAATTGCCCAACAAATAAGAGTCCTGGACCAGAAAGCTTTCCTGGGGAATTCTAACAGACATTTAAAGCAGAATTAATACCTATCCTCAAGCTATTCCAAAAAATGTAAATGGAAGAAAAATTTCTGGACTCATTCTATGAAGCCAGCATTACTTTGATTCCCAAACCAGAGAGAGATCCAGCAAAAAAAAGCGAACTGCAGGCCAATATCACTGAGGAATTGAACGTAAAAATTCTCAACAAGATACTAGTAAATAGAATTCAACAGCATGTAAAAAGAATTATTCACCATGATCAAGTGGGATTCATTCCTGGGCTACAGAGCTGGTTAAATATTCACAAATCAATAGTGTGATACATCACATTAATAAAAGAAAGATAAGAACCATAGAATCCTGTCAGTAGATGCAGAAAAAGCATTTGACAAAATACAGCATCCTTTCATAATAAAAACCCTCAAGAAAGTCGGGATAGAAGGAACATACTTAAACATCATAAAAGCCATGTATAAGCCATATATGAAAAGCCCAGAGCTAATATCATCCTCAATGGAAAAACAAAAACAAAACCTGAGAGCTTTCCCCTTGAGATCAGGAACATGACCGGTATGTCCACTCTCACCACTGTTGTTTAACATAGTGTTGGAAGCCTTAGCATCAGCAATCAGACAAAAAAAGGAAATAAAAAGCATCAGGATTGGCAAAGATGTAGTTAAGCTTTCACTTTTTACAGAAGATATGATACTCTACATGCAACACCCTACAGACTCCACCAGAAACCTACTAGAACTGATCCATGAATTCAGCAAAGTTGCAGGGTATAAAATCAACATACAGAAATCAGTTGCGTTTTTATACACCAATAATGAAGAAACAGATAGAGAAATCAAGAAACTGATTTCATTCACAATTGCACAAAAAAAACCTGTAAAATACCTAGGAATAAACCTAACCAAGGCTATAAAAGATCTGTATGCTGTAAACCATAGAAAGCTTACGAAGAAAATTGAAGAAGACACAAAGAAATGGAAAAACATTCCATGTTCACAGATTCGAAGAATAAATTATTGTTAAAATATCAATACTACCCAAATCAATATACACATTCAATTCAATACCAATTAAAATTGCACCAGCATTGTTCTCAAAGCTAGAACAACTCTCCAAAAATGTGTATGGAACCACAAAAGACCCTGAATAGCCAAAGTAACATAGAAGAAGAAAACCAAAGCTGGATACATCAGAATCCCAGACTTTAGCTCCTACTATAAAGCTGTAATCATCAAGACAGTATGGTATTGGCACAAAAACAGACACAAAGACCAATGGAATAGATAGAGAACTCAGAATTTGGACCCACAAATGTATGGCCAAAAAAGGAAAGCAGGAAAGAGTATTCAATGGAAAAAAGACAGTCTCTTTAATAGACTTATGCAAAGGAAACAATCATCAAAACTAAAAGGCAACCAATGGAATGGGAAAAGATAGTTGCAAATGATATCAGATAAAGGGCTAATATTTAAAATCTATAAAGAACTCACCAAACTCCACACCTGAAAAAAAATTCAGTGAAGAAATGGGCAGAAGAGATTAATAGACACTTTTCCAAAAAAGACATCCAGAAGGCCAACAGACACATGAAACGATGCTCAATGTCACTCATCATCAGGGAAATACATATTAAAGCCACACTGAGATACAACCTCATGCCCATCAGAGTGGCTAAGATGAACAAATCAGGAGACTATAGATGCTGGCAAGGTTGTGGAGAAAAGTGAACCCTCTTGCACTGTTAGTGGGAATGCAAACTGGTGCAGCCCCTCTGGAAAACAATGTAGAGGTTCCTCAAAAAATTAACAGTAGAACTCCCCTATGACCCAGCAATAGCACTGCTAGGAATTTACTGAGGGGATACATGACTGCTGATGTATAGTGGCACACATACCCCAATGTTTATAGCACCACCTTCTACAATAGCCAAATTATGGAATGAGCCTAAATGTCCATAAACTGATGAATGGATAAGGTAGATAGGCTTATATATACAATGCAATACTACTTGGCAATGAGAAAGAATGAAATCCTGCCAGTTGCAGCAGTGTGGATGGAGCTGAAGGGTATTATGCTAAGTGAAATAAGTCAGTTAGAGAAAGAGAGATACCATATGTTTTCACTAATATATGGATCTTGAGAAACTTAACAGAAGACCATGGGGGAGGAGAAGGGAAAAATAGTTACAGAGAGGGAGGGAGTCAAACCATTAGAGACTCCCAAAGACAGAGAACAAACTGAGGATTGATGGGGGGGAAAGGGGAAAGTGGGTGATGGGCATTGAGGAGAGCACTTGTTGGGATGAGCACTGCGTGTTGTATGGAAACCAATTTGTCAATAAATTATATTTAAAAAAGAAAAAAAAAAGATCAGCAGTGCCAGAGGTTACCTCTCCCTTTAAGGTAATTTCCCAGAATTCTTTTCTCCATACTTTCTTCATCCTCCTCCTTTCTCCTTCTTCTCAGCTTCATTTGCAGCAAGCCCAGAATGCACCTCCCAGAAGGCGCCCTTCTAGTCCTGCCAGTTTGTACATACAATCCACCCTATGTTCTGAGCCAAATAATCCTTTCTCTTCCCTTTCTTGAAGATGCCACCTTGCTCCATCTTGTTTAGGATTTGCTAAAACAGTGAGAAACAACCCCTGCCTTTTTCCCCCAAATGGAACCTTTCTAAATTCTGTTGTAGGAATACTGGACTGGAACTAGAGCCAGAGAACACTAGGAAACTAAAAAGTCCTGCTTGAAACAGAAGAAGTAGGCATCTGTTCCCAGTGATCTTCCTGATCCGTTCATTAAAAGCCTCCTTCAACAGTCTGGTGGAATGATATATATAGGGCAAGTACGATGGGATAGGAAATTAGAAGACGTTTGATAGATAAATTGGTTTCCCTCATCTGTAAAGAAAGTATATTATAACATCAAAAAAGAGAGTCATCTACCATTATATAGCTGTAGATAGAATGACACAGAATGGCTTATGAAGCAGTCTTGCCAAAAAATTGAATCTCTATCTGATAAAGCCTCTAGATTGCTCTAATTTATAATAAATAGAACAGAAGGGAACATCAAAGTCTATCACAGAGATATAATGTGTACAATGGAGACCAAACTGTGGAAAACATTACAGGACAAATCACCAGTTCAATAAATACAGAGGATGAGAGAGAGAGAGGGAGACAGAGACAGAGACAGAGAGAGACAGAGACAGAGACAGAGAAGAGAGATTGTACCAGACTAAACTTAGCAGAGACTTAAGAGACATGTCAGTCAATTTTAATGTTATTTTAACCTTATAGGCTAACCTTATTAGGCTCCTTGAGGGAATATAACTGTTTGGAAGTAACATTTGTGAGACAATCAAGGAAATCTGAATATTGATTATATGATGTTATTAAGGAATCATTTTAAGTTTGATAATGGTATTGTAGTTATAATGTTTAGATTCTTGTTATTTAGAGATGCATACTATTTTTAGACAATGATAGGATGTCAAGTATTTGCTTCAAAATAATCTAGAGAAATATGGTGAGGTAGTGGGTAGAGGAATAGATAAATTACTAATTTTTGAAGCTGGGTAATGGATATGTGGGAGTTCATGATACTGTTTTCTCTACTTTGTGTATGTTCCTAAGTTCCCATAATAAAAAAACATGTTTAAAAAGAGAATGTACAGATTTATCCAGTGATTCTTGTGTGTTCCAGAGTTCTGAAGGCACACCTTGGAGACTCCTATGAAGGGAAAGAGTGTATATATGAGAGTGGGGACATTTAAAGTTATGTATATCAATCTCAGCAATGACCTTTTGCTATGTTTTCTACATAGCTTTAACATTCTATCTTTGGAAACCCAGACCTACTTTGAATTTGGCTTGAATATAGATTAAGCTACTTACACTTTAGACTGAGTGGGATCCAGTGTTGAACTCCTAAATACATAAAAAAGCAGATAAATGTTATAAACATATTTCCCAGTCCCTAATTCCTAGACTGTGTTCTGTGGCTTCTGGGACCCTGAAGTCTCCTGGATAATTGGTCTCCAGGACCTCTGCTCTGGTTCTAGATTAAGGCCACAAGTAATGAGAAATATAATTTACAGTTTGCCTTGGAGAGCCCTCATTCCTTGCCAGAACTTCTTCTTTACCTAGCTAAATAAGGGATATCACACCTCCAACCCAAATGACTCATCCCACAGAGGCCTACCTGTCCCCACCCCCTACCCCTAGCAGTTGTCCAGACCCAAACATCATAGTGGTATTGAAAATGCCTTTCACATACAGTAAAATAAAAGTCATAATCTCCAGGAATAGTAGAGTTAAAAAGATTTTGGGGAAGGTCAGGGATCACAATTTTATATGAGGTCTTCCCAGACTAGAGAATAAAGGACTGGGTGACTTGGAAGATGCTTAGATATGAAACCCACCAAATGAACATGCCACAAGCAGACATATTATTAAATATGGGCCTATTGGGCTATGGGGTACAGTTATGGATGCTAATAAGGGAGAAGCCAATGTTTGGCTTAAAAATTTCAAAGGACAGGGGGATGGGTATGGAGGAGGGCTCATCGTGGGGATGAGCACTGGGTGTTATGTGGAAACTAATTTGACAATAAACTATTTTTTAAAAAAAATTCAAAGGACAGGTGACTCTCTTGCTAGGGGCTAACGCAGTTGGTGACTTTAAGTTGAAGCCGATGTTCATTTATTATTCCAAACATCCTAGAGTCCTTAAGAGTTATGCTAAATCTACTATGCTTGTGCTCTATAAATTGAAACAACAAAGCCTGGATGATAGCCCATCTATTTACAATACGGCTTACTGAATATTTTTTTTTAATTTTTTTTTTTTATTTCTAGGAGAGAGAGACAGTGTGAGCAGGGGAGGGTCAGAGAGAGAAGGAGTCACAGACTCAGAAACAGGCTCCAGGCTCTGAGCTGGCAGTCGGCACAGAGCCCGACGCGGGGCTCGAACCCACAAACCGCGAGATCATGACCTAAGCGAAAGTCGGATGCTCAACCGACTAAGCCACCCAGGCGCCCCTGGCTTACTGAATATTTTAAGCCCACCGTTGAGATCTGCTCAGAAAAAAAAAGATTTCTTTCAAAATATGACTGCTCGTCGGTATTGCACCTGGTCACCAAAGAGTTCTGATGGAGATGTACAATGAGATAAACGTTGTTTTCATGCCTGGTAATACAATATCAATTCTGCAGCCCATAGATCAAGGAGTAATTTGACTTTTAAGTCTTTGTACGTAAGAAATACATTTTAAAAGCTTTTGCTACCATGGATAGTGATTCCCCTGATGGATCTGGGCAAAGTAAATTGAAAACCTTCTGGAAAGAATTCACCCTTCTATTTGCCATTAAGAACATTTGTGATTCACGAGAAGTCAAAATAACAACATTAAAAAAGAATTTGGAAGAAGTTGACTCAAATCCTCATGGATGACTGAGAGATTCAAGACTTCAGTGGAGGCAGTAATTGCAGATGTGGCAGAAATGTCAAGTAAACTACAGTTAGAAGTGGAGGCTAAAGATGTGACTGAATTGCTGTAACCTCATGACATTTTTTTTTTACAAATAATTTATCGTCAAGTTGGTATCCACATAACACCCAGTGCTCATCCCCAAAAGTGCCCCCCTCCATGCCATTCTCCCCCCTCCCCCCACCCCCATCAGTCCTCAGTTTGTTCTCAGCATTCAAGAGTCTTTCATGGTTTGCTTCTCTCCCTTTCCCCCACCATTTCCCCCTTTCTTCTCCCCCATAGTCCTCCGCTAAGTTCCTCCCAATCCTCCTATACGTTCAAGCATATGATACTTGTCCTTCTCTGCCTGATTTATTTCGCTCAGCATAACACCCTCAAGGCCCATCCATGTTGCTACACATGGCCAGATTTCATTCTTTCTCATTGCCATGAAGTATTCCATTGTATAGATAAACCACATTTTCTTAATCCATTCGTCAGTTGATGGACACTTAGGCTCTTTCCATGTTTTGGATATTGTTGAGAGTGCTGCTATGAACATTGGGGTCCATGGGCTCCTCTGCATCAGCATTTCTGTATCCCTTGGGTAAATTCCTAGCAGTGCTATTGCTGGGTCATAGGGGAGTTCTAGTGTTAATTTCCTGAGGAACCTCCACACTGTTTTCCAGAGGGGCTGTACCAGTTTACATTCCCACCAACAGTGTAGGAGGGTGACCATTTCTCCACATCCTCGCCAGCATCTAGAGTTCTCTGATTTGCTACCTCATGATAAAATTTTAACAAATGAAGAGTTGCCTCTTATGGATGAGTAAATAAAGTCGTTTCTTGAGGTGTAATCTACTCCTGGTGAAGATTCTGCAAAGATTGTTGAAATGACAACAAAGGATTTAGAATATTGCATAAACTTAGTTTATAAGCAGCCACAGAGTTTGAGGAATTAAGTCCAATATATTTTTTTAATGTTTTATTTATTTCTAGGAGAGAGAGAGAGCGAGATAGAGAGATAGAGAGAGAGAGAGACAGCATGAGCAGGGGAGGGTCAGAGAGAGAGGGAGCCACAGACTGAAACAGGCTCCAGGATCCAAGCTGGCAGCCAGCACAGAGCCCGATGCGGGGCTCGAACCCACGAACCGTGAGACCATGACCTAAGCGAAAGTCGGACACTTAACCGACTAAGCCACCCAGGCGCCCCTTAACTCCAATATTAAAAGAAGTTCTGGAGTCGCCTGGGTGGCTTAGTTGGTTAAGCATCTAACTTTGGCTCAGGTCATGATCTCGCAGTTTGTGAGTTTGAGCCCCGAATCAGGATCTGTATTGACAGCTCAGAGTCTGGAGCCTGCTTCAGACTGTGTGTGTCTCTCTCTCTACCCTTCCCATGCTTGTACTGTTGCTCTCTCTCTGTCTCAAAAATAAATAGTTAAAAAAAGAAGATCTGTGAGTACAATGCCATCAAATAGCATTGCATGTTACAGAGAAATTGTTCATGAAAGGAAGAGTCAATTGATGCAGCAATTGTTGTCTTATATTGTTGTCTTATATTAAGTAATTGCCACAGTCACCTCAGCCTTCAGCAATGACCATCCTGATCAGTAGCAGCCATCAACATCAAGGCATGACTCTGTACCAGAAAAAGATAATGACTCTCTGAAACCTCAGATGATAGATAATATTTCTTAGCAATATTTTAAAATTAAAGTATGTACATTGATTTTTAGGCATAATGTTATTGCATATTTAATGGACTACAGTATAATATAAAAACAACTTTTATATCCACTGAGAAAACAAAAAAATCATTTTACTAATTTTTTAACATTTATTTATTATTGAGAGACAGAGAGACAGAGCATGAGAGGGGCAGAGAGAGGGGGAGACACAGAATCTGAAGCAGGCTCCAGGCTCTGAGCTGTCAGCACAGAGCCCAATGTGGGCTCAAACTCACAAACCGTGAGATCATGACTTGAGCTGAAGTCGGATGCTTAACAGACTGAGCCACCCAGGCGCCCCTCATTTGACTCATTTTATTGTGATATTCCTTTTATTGTGGTGGTCTGGAACTGAACTTACAATATCTCTGAGGTATGCCTGTATACCTTTTACATACGTTTTATAACCAGAGATGAATGAAGGATATAAAAGGCCCCGGTAGATATTCTGCAGTTCCATTCTCAGCTCTGCCACTGATGCACACTCTACTTTTGGAAAAGTCCCTTTCCCTCTCTAGAAATCAATTTTCTCATCGGCATAATGGGTTAGGAAGGGTGTCAGAGCTGCAGTGGTGTGTGTGTATGGGGGGGTGGTATACTAAACTAGTTCTTCACAAGCTTTAGGGTACAAAGGAGTTCCCTGTTAAAATGGGGAATCTGATTCAGTAGGTCTGATTGGGGTCTGGGGTTCTATTCTGCATTTCTAACAAGTTCCCAGGTACAAACAAAATGTATAGAGTAATAAGATTAAATATTTCCGGGGCTGTTCAAGTTTTGAAATTCTACAAGTCCAGAATTTCTGATAATTTTGACCATCTCTCTAACACCAGGTGTGAGACATGCTTTAAATCATCCCAAAGTTTCCCAGTTTTAAAATCCTCAAAGGAAGGTTTATATGCATCATTGGTTCCAGGTAGTGGTAATAGAAGTCAGCTGGAACCAGCTTTCAAAGGCTGATTATCAAATTTTCAAGAAATTTGTGACTTGTCAAATACAACCGGCATTAAAAATAAATACCCATGACCATGAGAGATTCTTGAATGCCGAGAACAAACTGAAGGCAGATGGGGTGGGGGGGGAGGGGAAGGGGGTGATGGGCATGGAAGAGAGCACTTGTGGGGATGAGCACTGGGTGTTATATGGAAACCAACTTGACAATAAACTATTAAAAAAATAAACACCCGTGTTCATAGTAGCATTATTCACAATAGTGAAGAGATAGAAGCAACCCTGATGTCCATCAATGGATAATCAGATAAACAAAGTATGGTATATCTATGCATGGAATATTATTCAGCCTGTAAAACAGGAAGGAAATTCTGGCACATGCTACAACATGTTCTTAAAGACATTGTGCAAGGTAAAATAAGCTAGTCACAAAGAGAAAAATACTGTATAGTTTCACATATGAGTATCTAAATTAGTCAAATTTAGAGAGACAAAAAGTTGAATGGTGGTTGCCATAGGGGTTGGTTAATAGGGACTTGTTTAATGGGTATCGAGTTTCAGTGTTGCAAGGTGAAAAAGTTCTAGTGATATGCTTTGAAACAATGTAAATATACTTAATATTAATGTGTTTTATCATGATAAAAATATTTCAAAAATGAGGATACAGAAGATTTAATACAAACACACAATGGAATGTTATTCAGCCATAAAAAAGAATGAAATTTTGCCATTTGCAACAGCGTGAATGGAGCTAGAGAATATAATGCTAAGTGCAACAAGTCAGCCAGAGAAAGAAAAATAGTACATGACTTCACTCATATTTGCAATTTAAGAAACAAAAAAAATGGACACAGGATAAAAAAGAGATAGTAAAAACAAGTTAACAGACTTTTTTTAGTTTTAATTTTAAATCCAGTTAGTAAGCATGTAATGTTATAGTAGTTTCAGGTGTACAATATAGTAATTCAAAAATTCTATATGTCACCCTCTGATCATCACTGCAAGTGAACTCCTTAACTATCATCACCTATTTAACCCACTTCTTCAACCACCTCCCCTCTGGTAACCATCAGCTTGTTCTCTATAATTAAGAATCTGTTTCTTGGGGCGCCTGGGTGGCTTAGTCGGTTAAGCGTCCGACTTTCGATTAGGTCATGATCTCGCGGTTCGTGGTTTCGAGCCCCGCGTCGGGCTCTGTGCTGACTGCCAGCTCAGAGCCTGGAGCCTGTTTTAGTCTGTGACTCCCTCTCTGACCCTCCCCTGCTCACGCTGTCTCTCTCTCTCTCTCCTAGAAATAAATAAAACATTAAAAAAAAATAAAAAAAAAGAATCTGTTTCTTGATTTGTCTTTTTCTTATTTTTCCCCCTTTGCCTGTTTTGTTTCTTAAATATCATATGTGAGTGAAATCATATGGTGTTTGTCTTTCTCTGACTGACATATTTGGCTCAGCATTGTACTCTCTAGCTCCATCCATGTTGTTGCAAATGGCAAGATTTTATTCTTTTTTATGGCTGAGTAATATTCCTCTGTGTGTGTGTGTGTGTGTGTGTGTGTGTGTGTGTGTGTGTATGTGTATGTGTGTGTGTGTATGACTTTATTAATCAATGGACACTTGGGCTGCTTTCATATCTTGGCTATTGCAAATAATGTTGATATAAACATAGGGCTGCGTGTATCACTTTGAATTAGTTTTCTTCCATTCCTTGGGTAAATACCCAGCAGTGTGATGGCTAGATCAGGGTTAAGGTTAGGGTTAGGGTTAGGGTTTGGGTTAGGGTTATTTTTAGCTTTCTGAGGAAACTCCATATGCTTTCCGGAGTGACTGCACTAATTTGCATTCCCACCAGCAGTGGAGGAGTGCTCCCCTTTCTCTGCATCTTTGTGAACATCTTGTTTCCTGTATTGTTAATTTTGGCTATTCTGAGTGTGAAGTGATATTTCATTGTAATTTTGATTTCTATTTCCCTGATGATGAATGAGTGACGTGGTGCATCTTTTCATGTGTCTGTAGGCCATCTTGATGTCTTCTTTGGAAAAATGCCTATTTATGACTTCTTCCCATTTTTTAAAAATACACGTTTAAGATAATTTTTAAGGGGTATCTTCGTGGATCAGTTGGTTGAGCGTCCAACCTCGGCTCAGGTCATGGTCTCACTGTTGGTGGATTTGAGCCCTGCATCGGGACTAGCTAGCTCAGAGCCTGGAGCCTGCTTCAGATTCTGTGTCTCCCTCTCTCTCTGACCCTCCCCTGCTCATGCTGTCTCTCTCTCTCTCTCTCAGAAATAAATAAAACATTAAAAAGTTTTTAAAAAGATAATTTTTAAGTTTATGTATTTATTTTGAAAGAGACAGAAAGAGCATGAGTGGGAGAAAGGTCAGAGAGAGAGAGAGAATCCCAAGTGGGCTCTGCCTAGTCAGCGCAGAGCCTGATGCAGGGCTCGAACTCATGAAAACGTGAGATCATGACTGAGCCCAAATCAAGAGTCAGACGCTTAACCGACTGAGCCACCCAAGTGGCCTTTTCTGCCCATTTTTTATTGGATTATTCCTTTCTTGGGTGTTGAGTTTTTTAACTTCTTTATATCTTTTGGATACCAGTCCCTTATCAGTTAGGCTATTTGCAAATAACTTCTCCCATTCACTAGGTTGTCTTTTAGTTTTGTTGATTATTTCTTTTGCTGTGCAGAAGATTTTTATCTTGATGAAGTCTCAATAGTCTATTTTTGCTTTTGTTTCCCTGGCCTCAAGAGACATATCTAGAAAGAAGTTGCTACAGCTGATGTCAAAGATGTTACTGCCTGTGTTTTTTTCTAGGACTTTTATGGTTTCAGGTCTTTAATCGATTTTGAATTTATTTTTTGTGTATCGTGTAACAAAGTGGTCCAGTTTAATTCTTTTGTATGTTTCTGTCCAATTTTCCCAACAGCATTTGTTGAAGAAACTGCCTTATTCCCAGTGCATATTCTTCCCTGATTTGTCAAAGATTAATTGACATTTAATTGTGGGTTTGTTTCTGAGATTCCCATACTGTTCCACTGATTTATGTATCTTTTTTTTTTTTTTTTTGCCAGTACATTACTGTTTTGATTACTACAGCTTTCTGATATAACTCGAAGTCTGAAATTGTGGTGCCTCCAGATTTGCTTTTCTTTTTCAAAACTGCTTTGGCAATTCGGGGTCTTTTGTGATTCCATCCAAATTTTAGGACTGTTTGTCCTGGTTCTGTGAAAAATGCTATTAGTGTTTTGATAGGGATAGCATGAAATATGTAGATTGCTTTGGGTAATATAAACATTTTAACAATATTTGTTCTTCTAATACATGAGCATGGACTTTCCATTTCTTTGTGTCATCTTCAGTTTGTTTCATCAGTGTTTTATAGGTTTCAGAGTATAGATCTTTCACCTCTTTGACTAGGTTTATTCCTAGTTACCTTATTATTTTTGGTGGAATTGTAAATGGGATTCTTTTCTTAATTTCTTTTTCTGCTGCTTCATTATTGGTGTA
This sequence comes from Proteles cristata cristata, assembly GCA_017311185.1. Classification (NCBI taxonomy): domain Eukaryota; kingdom Metazoa; phylum Chordata; class Mammalia; order Carnivora; family Hyaenidae; genus Proteles; species Proteles cristata. Next base: position 56,596 of record JAESUZ010003506.1, on the reverse strand, counting down.
TAGAAATGCAAAAGAATTCTGTATATTGATTTTGTATCCTTTGACTTTACTGAATTCATTTATTCATTCTAGCAGGGTTTTGTAGAGTTTCTATGATTTCCTATATATAGTATTATGCCATCTGCAAATAGTGAAAGTTTAAGTTCTACCTTACTGATACTTTTATTTCTTTTTGTTGTCTGATTGCTGTAGGAAGGATTTCCTGTACTATGCCGAATAAAAATGGTGAGAGTGGACATCCCTGTCTTATTCCTAACCTTAAGGGAAAAGCTGTCATTTTTTCCCCATTAAGGATAATGTTAGCTCTGGATTTTTCATATATGCCCTTTATTATGTTGAGATATATTACCTCCAGTCCTACTTTGTAAAGATTTATTTTTTTATCATGAATGTATGTTGTACTTTGTTAAATGTTTTTCCTGCATCTAGTGAAATGGTCATATGGTTCTTATCCTTTATTTCATGTGATGTACTGCCTTGATTGACTGTGACTATTTAACCATCCCTGGAAACCAAGAATAAATGCCACTTGATTGTGGTGAGTGGATTTTTAAATTTATTGTTAAGTTCGGTTTGCTAGTAACTTGTTGAGAATCTTTTCATCTATGTTCATGAGGAATATTGACCTGTAGTTCTCTTTTTTTGGTAGTGTCTTTATCTGGTTTTGGTATCAGGGTAATGCTTGCCACACTGATTGAATTTAGAATTTTTCCTTCCATTTCTATTTTTTTGGAATAGTTTGAGAAGAATAGGTATTAAATCTTCTTTAAATGTTTGGTAGAATTTGCTTGTGAAGCCGGCTGGTCCTGGACTTTCGTTTGTTGGTAGTTTTCAAATTACTGATTTGATTCCTTTGCTGGGGATTGGTCAGTTGATGTTTTCTATTTCTTCCCACATCACTTTGGCGTTTATATAAAATAAAATAAAATATATAAGTTTATATATATCTAGATATCCATTTCTTCTAGATTGTCTAATTTGTTTGCATATGGTTTTTCATAATATTCCTTTATAGTTATTTATACCTCTATTGTTTTAGCTGTTATTTCTCCTCTCCCGTTTGTGGGTTTATTTCTTTTATTTCTTTCTCTTTTTTTTCTTTATAGGCTTGGCTGGAGATTTATAAGTTTTGTTGATTTTTTCCAAAAAACAGGTCCTGGTTTTATCAATCTGTTCTTTTTTTAAATCTTCTGTATCACTTATTTCTTCTCTAATCTTTATTATTTCTTTCCTTCTCCAGGTTTTAGGTTTTATTTGTTGTATTACTAGATCCTTTAGATGTAAGGTTAGGTTGTTTATTTGAGATTTTTCTTGCTTCTTGTTGTAAATCTGTATTGCTATAAACTTCCCTCTTACAACCACTTTTGCTCAATTCCAGAGGTTTTGGACTGTTGTGTTTTCATTTTTTGTTTCCATGTGCATTTTTATTTATTCTTTTTTAAATTTCCTGGTTGATCCATTCATTGTTTAGTAGCATGTTATTTAGCTTCCTTTTATTTGTGATCTTTCCAGATTTTCTTCTTGTGGTTGACTTCTAATTGCACAGCACAGTGGACAGAAAATATGCATGGTATGATTTCAATTGTCTTGAATTTGTTGAGAATTGTTTTGTGGCCCAATATGTGATCTATTCCAGATAATGTTCCATGTGCACTTGAAAAGAATGTGCATTCTGCTGTTCTAGGATGGAATGTCTGAATATATCTGTTAAGTCCATCTGTTCCATGTTGTTCAAAGCCATTGTTTCCTCGTTGAATTTCTGTTTAGATGACCTGTCCATTGATATAAATGGGGTGTTAAAGTCTCTTACTGTCATTGTATCATCATCAATTAGTTCCCTTATGTTTGCTAATAACTGTTTTATATATTTGGATGTTTTCATGTTGGCTGCATAAATATTTACAGTTGTTCTATCTTCTTGTTGGATTGTTCCTTTTATTATTATATAGTGTCTTTGTCTCTTGTTACAGTCTTTTTTTTCTTTTAATCTAATTTGTCCAATATAAGAATTGCCCCTCTGGCTTTCTTTTGACATCAATTTTCATGACAGATGTTTCTCCATACTCTTACTTTAAATCTTCAAGTGTCTTAAGGTCTAAAATGGATCTCTTGCATGCAGCATATAGATGGGTGTTTTTTTTAATCCATTCTGTCACTCAGTGAGAAGGACACTCTTAAATATGGAGAACAAACTAATGGTTATCACATGGGATATCAGTGGGGGGGATGGCTGAAATAGGTGATGGGGATTAACGAGGGCACTCATGGTGATGAGCACTGGGTGATGTATGGAATTGTTGAATCTCTATATTGTATACCTGAAACAACACTAAGTTAACTATACTAGAATTTTTTAAATTATTTTATAAATAAAAAATGAGGGGTGCCTGAGTGGCTCAGTCAGTTAGGCATCCAACTTCAGCTCAGGTCATGATCTCACAGTTGGTGGGTTTGAGCCCCACATCAGGCTCTGTGCTGACAGCTCAGATCCTGGAGCATGCTTCGGATTCTGTGCCTCTCTCTCTCTCTCTGCCCCTCCCCTGCTCACAAAAATAAATAAACATTAAAATTTGTTTAAGAAAAATAAATTTTTATTTAAATTATATAAACTTACAATAAAATAATATTAAAACAATGGTAATAAGTATTCAAAACTCATCACTTCCAAAATATTTTACTACATTTTTACTATTTTTTGCATTATTATACATATAGTATATACATATATGAGATAACATCTATACAATAGTATTTGCATGGTGCAAATATTATATAATAGTGCATTACTGTCCATCGCTTCCAAACGCTGCATTTTATAACACGGCTCTGGTAGTTTGAAATAAGAACATGCTACAGATTAAGTCTCTTCTCCCAAACCCCCTACCCTACCAGAGAGTTTATTGTTAAACATCAATGAACACACCACTGGTTCCAAGACTTAGCAAACTTTCATTACCAGTAAATGTTTCCCTTAGACCTACCCCCAAATCCCTCCAATTGCATTTTAACATTTCTTTTCCAGTATGGAGGTGGAAACGAAATGTTAAAGCATGGCATTAAATTGGCCTCCCAGCTATGGTAGAGTAAGAAAGTATGGAAGAAGCTTAGAACAATTCACTACTCAAGAAATATTGAGTGCCTCTATGTGGTAGATTCTGGAATATTTCCTAAAAATTTGATCATCCATACACGACAGAATTCACCTTTGAGCAAAAATCCAAAATTGACCAAAACTGGTTCTGAGATGCTTATGAAATCATTTTCTGCATGGGTGGTTTTGTCTTGGCTTAGAAGAAAGAGCATTGGGTCAAAAGACCAGGGCTAAAATCTTGGTTTTAATATTAGCTGTGGGAACTTAAGCAAATGATTTTACCACTCTGTGCCTTCGTTTCCTCATTGGTAATGTGGAGGGGCAGGATAATCATCATGATAATCATCATAATCATCATCATCATACCTGAAACATACACTTAGGCACTATTCTAAGTGTTTTGCATACATTTGCTCATTTAATCCTCATAAAGCCCCTAAGAAGTAGCTTCTATTTATTTGATCTTTATTTTACTGATAAGGAAACTTGAGTCACAGAAAGATGAAGTATTTTGCCCAAAGTTGCAACAGCAAGTAAGTGAAGGGGTTTACTAGATGTTCTCCCAGGTCAAAGAGTCATTCAATTCTATTCTGGATTCTATTACAATATGGAACTGGGAGCCCTGATTAGCCCTCAAGGCAATAGACCCTGCTGATTACCTGAGTCAGGGGCAGAACCTCAGAGATCTGAGAACCAGTGAGGGTAGATTGAGTCTCCTACAATCTGGGTAATGAAGCCAGGTCTTCTCCATCCAAATTAGAGCAGAAAATCCAGAGGGCAGAATAGTGGGTGATGAGTCCCCACATATTGTTCCAGTCTGGTGACACAACAAGCACATGTTTATAGGCAACCCAGGATCTTTCAGGCTCTATTAAATGTTTTATGTCAGGTGTTCTCAAGGCCAGTGTTTGGAACTGGGCAGATTTGGAGAACAGGTTCTATACTCTTTCTTTAAAAAAAAAATTAAATTCCAGGAGGGGGGGCAAGATGGCAGAGAAGTAAGGAGCTCCGTACTTGCACTTGCGCCCATACATCACACGGAAAAGATCTGAAGCCATTGGAAACCGTACAAAACCTGAGAGACTGGGAGAAAAAGGACGCAGAATCCACTGAGAAAGCCTTCTAACATGAGTGCGAACTGGGGAAGATAAAATCAGGCCAGTATCGGAGATTCCAGGGTGGGAAGCGATCCCCCTCTACCCTCTACGGGGAGTGAGAGGGGAAAAAGAGAGAGTCCAAAACAGAAAAAAACGTCTGCTCGGGGGGGAGGGGGGGGGAACCTCCGCTCGGGGCATAGAAAGACCGTACTTGCCAAATACCTGCACGACAGGTCCCCTCACGCCAAGTGGTCCCGGGGGGCTGAGCACACAGACTGCTTCTTTGTGCTGGCTCCTGGCAGGCTGGAATTCAGAGTAGCGGAGTGCCTGCCTCCAATGTCTTCCCAGGCGGCTTGGGCTCCAGAAAGAGCCGCGCGGACACCGCGGGTCCATGCTCCTGGCTGGCTGGAACTCCAGAGGGAAGGCAAAGAGCTAAAAACTGGGAAATTTGCCTGTGAGTTCGTATTTAGGGTGACGAGCCATAGAGGGACCTGGTTTTCCTCACTCCAGCGGGTTCGGGCTCACCACACCTGGCAGGCAAGCCCCCGCCCATGCTCACCAGCCCAACCCAGAGAAGGAAGCAGCAATTCTGACCCCACCCCCAGAGCTCAGCAGGGGGCCTGTAATTGCCCCGAGGGGATTGCCTGGGAAGTTGTGTCTAAGGCAATTTCAGCAGGGTGCCAGGACAGGGATTTGGAGATTGGGACTGGCCTGAGTTGAAGAGTGCAACCAACTTGGGCTGCGCCCCCGGTACGGGGCGTTTACAAGCCCAAAAAAGCGAGGTGCAGCGCTTGGCTCAAGAAGGAACTGGAGCACCGTCACTCTCCTCCCCACAACCGCCAAAGCAGAACTCCCGACTGAGGCATTGGATCAGGCCACGCCCATCCCTGCTTGAGAGCTGCCCTCCTCCCTTTTTTTTCTTTTATTTTATTCTTCTTCTTTCTCTTTTCTCTCTTTTTTCCCCAGAACACTGACCTGATTAACTCTGCTCGCCGTCTTGCTTAAACAATCACAAGTAGTCCATTCTGTAGAGGTAAATTCTACACCAACCAACATTTTCATCTCTTTCCCTCAGGAGTAATTAGACTATGTAGTTTCTCTGGATAATACCAGCATTTTCTCTCACCTATCCAACCATATTCTACCCTTTACCTTTTTGAAAAAAGCTTCTTATCCCTTCTGCCTGTTCATTCTATTTCCAATTTTGCCTCATCCCCGCCCTGTCTTCTCTCTCTTTCTCTATGCTCTTCAACCACCACTGCATACACACAGCTATTTAACTGTAGCTGGGAAATCCGGTTACATGCTTTAAACCATTCTTTGTCCGACGGTTTTCATCTTTTTTTCTTTTCTTTTCTCCTCTTTGACCCTTTTATGTATTTTATACTCCCTATTATTTGCCCTCCCTCCTCCGTCTTTTCTCTTAACTTTTTAGTTTTCCCACTTGCTTTGCACATTAGTTGATTTAGCATGTGCGTTTGTGTGCTCCTGCTCCCTGTGTGTTTGTCTGTCTGTTTTCTTCTCCAGGACTACCTCAAGAAACAAGCCAGAGTACACAAGGTGATGAGTCCCAAATATCACTATGAATAGGAATAAAATAACCAAGGTCCCAACAAGAGAGACCAAGAGATACCATTCAAAAAACACTCTCTAAAAGGATAGGCCCTGGAAAGTCAGAGTCTTCTTAGATATAGCAGCGATCATAGATACAGAGAGCATAACAGGTCTTTAAAACCAACAAGAGCCGGAAAGCTAACTAATATGAAACGAAAGAGCTCTCCTCCAAAGAAACTCCAAGAAGAAATGACAGCTAATGAACTGCTCAAAACATATATCAGCAGCAAAACTAAACAAGATTTTAGAATAATAATGGTAAAATTAATAGCTGGGCTTGAAAAAAACATAGGGGACATCAAAGAAACTATGGCTACAGACAGAATGGAAAATAAAAATAGGCATGAAGAATTAAAAAATGCGATAAATGAGATCCATAATAAATTAGAGGCCTCCAATGAACGGATTGAAGAGGCAGAAAGGAGAATAAGTGATTTAGAAGACACCACTATAGAAAAACAAGTAGCTGACAAAAAAAGAGACAAACTGATCCAGGAAAATGAAAGAAGAGTTTGAAAGATCAGCGATACAGTCAACCGTAACAATATCCATATCATAGGAATCCCAGAAGAGGAAGAGAGAGGGAAAGGTGCTGAAGGAGTCCTGGAACAAATTATAGCAGAGAACTTCCCGACCTGGGGAAGGAAGTAAATGTGGAAATACAAGAGGCTCAGAGGACTCCCCTCAGACGTAACTTGAATCGATCTTCTGCACGACATATCACAGAACAAATGGCAAAATACAAGGACAAAGAGAGAATTTTGAAAGCAGCTAGGGAGAAAAGGGCCCTCACATACAAAGGGAAACCTATCAGAGTGGTGACAGACCTATCTACTGAAACATGGCAGGCCAGAAAGGAATTGCAGGAGATGTTCAATTTGATGAACAGTAAAAATATGCAGCCAAGAATCCTCTATCCAGCAAGCCTGTCATTCAAAATAGAAGGAGAGATAAAAACCGTTCCAACTAAACAGAAATTTTAAGAATTTGTCAACACTAAGCCAGCCCTACAAGAAATCCTGAGGGGGATGCTCTGAAGTAAAGGTTGCAAGGAACAAAGATACCAGAGTCACCACCACAAACGTGAACCCTACAAAAGATACAAAGACTCTAAACCCACATATTTCAATAATAACACTGAATGTAAATGGGCTGAGTGCTTCAATCAAAAGACATAGGGTAGCAGAATGGATTAAAAAAAAATCCATCTATATGCTGTCTACAAGAAATTAATTTTAGACTGGAAGATACCTTCAGATTAAAAGTAAGGGGGTGGAGAAATATATAACACGCTACGGGAAATCAAAAGAAAGCCCGAGTAGCTATACTTATATCAGACAAACTGGACATTAAATTAAAGACAATCACAAGGGATGAAGAAGGACACTACATAATAATTACAGGGTCCATCCATCAGGAAGAACTAACAATCATAAATGTCTATGCACCAAATATGGGAGCACCTAAATATCTAAAACAATTAATCAAAAACAGAAACAAGCTTATAGATAAGAAAGTGCTAATAGCAGGGGACTTTAATACTCTGCTCACAGCAATGGATAGGTCAACCAGACAGAAAATCACTAAAGAAATAATGGACTTGAAAGACACATTGGACCAGATGGACCTGACGGATATATTTAGAACTTTACATCCTGAGGCCAGGGAATTTACTTTCTTCTCAAGTGCGCATGGCACTTTCTCCAAGATAGATCACATACTGGGACATAAAGCAGCCCTCAATAAATATAAAAGAATTGAGATCATACCATGCACACTGTCAGATCACAATGCTTTGAAACTTGAAATCAATTACAGGAAGAAGTCTGGAAAACTTCCAAAAACATGGAGGTTAAAGAACACCCTTCTAAAGAACGAATGGGCCAATCAGGCAATTAGAGAGGAAATTAAAAAATATATGGAAACAAATGAAAATGAAAACACAACAATTCAAAATCTATGGGATGCAGCAAAGGCAGTCCTAAGAGGAAAGTACATTGGTCTCCAGGCCTATTTCAAGAGATTCGAAAAAGCGCAAGTCCAAAATCTAACAGCTCACCTGAAGGAACTAGAGGCAGAGCAACAAGAATGCCTAAACCCAGTAGAAGAAGAGAAATAGTAAAAATTAGAGCAGAGATAAACAACATAGAGACCAAAGAAACAATTGAAGAGATAAATGAAACCAAGAGTTGTTTCTTTGAAAAAGTAAACAAAATGGACAAGCCTCTAGCCAGACTTATGAAAAAGAAAAGAGAGAACATCCAAATAGACAAAATTATGAATGAAAATGGACTTATTACAACCAACCCCTCAGAAATACAAGCAATTATCAGGGAATACTATGAAAAATTATATGCCAACAAATTGGACAAATTCCTAAACACACACTCACTACCAAAATTCACACTGGAAGAAATAGAAACCCTGAACAAAACCATTACGAGTGAAGAAATCGCATCAGTTATCAAAAATCTCCCAACAAATAAGAACCCTGGACCTGATGGCTTCTCTGGGGAATTCTACCAGACATTTAAAACAGAATTAATCTCAATTCTTCTCAAGCTATTCCAAAAAAATAGAAAGCAAAGGAAAACTCCCAGACTCATTTTATGAAGCCAGCATCATTCTGATTCCCAAGCCAGACAGAGATCCAGCAAAAAAAGAGAACTACAGGCCAATATCCTTGATGAATACGGATGCAAAAATTCTCAACAAGATCCTTGCAAATCGAATCCAGCAGCACATAAAAAGAATCATCCACCAAGATCAAGTGGGATTCATTCATGGGTTACAGGGCTGGTTCAACATTCGTAATTCAATCAATGTGATCCATCACATCAATAAAAGAAAAGATAAAAACCATATGATCCTGTCAATAGATGCAGAAAAAGCATTTGACCAAATACAGCATCCGTTCTTGATAAAGACTCTAGAGAAAGTCGGGATAGAAGGAACCTACTTAAACATCATCAAAGCCATCTATGAGAAGCCTTCAGCTAACATCATCCTCAACGGGAAAAAACTGAGAGATTTCCCCCTGAGATCAGGAACATGACAGGGATGTCCACTCCCACTACTGTTGTTTCACATAGTGCTGGAAGTCCTAGCATCAGCTATCAGACAGCAAAAAGAAATCAAAGGCAACAGAATTGGCAAAGAGGAAGTCAAACTTTCACTCTTCACAGATGACATGATACTCTGCATTGAAAACTCGACAGACTCCATCAGAAGCCTACCAGAACTGATCCAAGAATTCAGCCAAATTGCAGGGTACAAAACCAACGTCCAGAAATCGGTTGCATTTTTATACACCAACAATGAAGCTACAGAAAGAGAAATCAAGAAACTGATCCCATTCAAAATTGCACAAAAAAACATGAAATACCTAGGAATAAACCTACCCAAGGATACAAGAGACCTGTATGATGAAAACTATAGAAAACTTATGAAGGACATTGAAGAAGACACAAAGAAATGGAAAAACATTCCATGCTCATGGATAGGAAGAATAAATATAGTTAAAATATCATTACTACCCATAGTTATCTACACATTCAATGCAATTCCAATCAAAATTGCCCCAGCATACTTCTCAAAGCTAGAGGAAACTATCCTAAAATTTGTATGGAACCACAAAAGACCCCGAATAGCCAAGGTAATACCGAAAAATAAAACCAAAATGGGAGGTATCACCATCCCAGACTTTAGCCTCTACTACAAAGCTGTCATCATCAAGACAGTAGGGTATTGGCAGAAATACAGACACATAGTCTCCTGGAACAGAATCGAGAACTCAGACGTGGACCCAAAAGTATACAGCCAACTAGTCTTTGATAAAGCAGGAAAGAATATCCAATGGAAAAATGACAGCCTTTTTAACAGCGGTGTTGGGAGAACTGGACAGCAACCTGCAGAAGAATGAAACTAGATCATTTTATCACACAATGCACAAAAATAAACTCAAAATGGATAAAGGACCTGAACGTGAGACAGGAAACTATCAACACCCTAGAGGAGAAAGGAAACAACCTCCTTGACCTCCACCGCAGCAACTTCTTACTTGACACATCCCCAAAAGCAAGGGAATCAAGAGCAAAAATAAACTGTTGGGACCTCATCAAGATTAAAATCTTCTGCACAGCCAAGGAAACAACCCAGAAAATTAATAGGCAACCAACGGAATGGGAAAAGATAGTTGCAAATGACATATCAGATAAAGGGTTAATATCCAGAATCTATAAGGAACTCACCAAACTACACGCCGAAAAACAAACATCCCAGTGAAGAAATGGGCAGAAGATATGAACAGACACTTCTCCAAAGAGGACATCCAGATGGCCAACAGACACATGAAACGATACTCAGCATCCCTCCTCATCAGGGAAATACAAATCAAAACCACACTGAGATACCACCTCACGCCAGTCAGAGTGGTTAAAATGAGCAAATCAGAGAACTCTAGATGCTGGCGAGGATGTGGAGAAACGGGCACCCTCCTACACTGTTGGTGGGAAGGTAAACTGGTACAGCCCCTCTGGAAAACAGTGTGGAGGTTCCTCAGGAAACTAACAATAGAACTCCCCTATGACCCAGCAATAGCACTGCTAGGAATTTACCCAAGGGATACAGAAATGCTGATGCAGAGGAGCACATGGACCCCAATGTTCATAGCAGCACTCTCAACAAGAGCCAAAACATGGAAAGAGCCTAAGTGTCCATCAACAGATGAATGGATCAAGAAAATGTGGTTTATCTATACCATGGAATACTACATGGCAATGAGAAACAATGAAATCTGGCCATGTGTAGCAACATGGATGGACCTTGAGGGTGTTATGCTGAGCGAAATAAGTCAGGCAGAGAAGGATAAATATCATATGTTGCACGTATAGGAGGATTAGGAGGAACTTAACTGAGGAACAAGGGGGAGAAGAAGGGGGGAAATGGTAGGGGAAAGGGAGAGAGGTAGACCATGAGAGACTCTTGAATGCTGACAAAAACTGAGGACTGATGGATGTGGGGAGGAGGGGGAATGGGCATGGAGGGGGACATTTGTGGGGATGAGCACTGGGTGTTTTGGGGAAACTAATTTGATAATAAACTATTTGTAAAAAAAAATTAACACTGTAGTGTTAAAAAAATTAAATTCCAGTTACTTAACATGCCGTGTGATATTAATTTCAAGTATACAATTTAGTGATTCAACACTTATATACAACATCCCATGCTCATCACAAGTGCATGGAATTCATTTGTTCTCTGGGTTTGAGTTATTTGTATGCATTTCCCTTGGCCCTTTGAGGCCCAAAGAGACAAAGAGTGATCGATGTGCCTAACTGAATCTGCAGTGGATTAACTTTTTTACTGAAAGACAAAAATTATACAAATTGGGTTATCACTTGGTTAAAGCCTGTCATGATCCATTCCCTAGCCTTTTCTCTTGAGGACAGCTTCTTCACTTGATATCTTGTTTTTTGGCCTCCTACCTGAAAGGAGCACAGTAAGCCATTGTAATGCTCATTAAAATGTTTTATTTCTCAGGGTACTTGGGTGGCGCCCAGGCTCTTGATTTCAACTCGGGTCATAATCCCAATACCAGGACTTGTGTCTCGTTCCATGTTGAGCGTTTAGCCTTCTTAAGATTTTCTCAGGGCACCTGGGTGGCTCAGTTGGTTAAGCATCTGACTTCACCTCAGGTCATGATTTCGCAGTTTGTGAGTTCAAGCCCCGTCTTGGGCTTTGTGTTGCCAGCTCTGAGCCTGGAGCCTGCTTCAGAATCTGTGACTCCCTCTCTGTCTGCCCCTCACCCAATCATGCTCTGTCATGTCTCTCAAAAAATAAATAAACATTTAAAAAAATATTTTCTCTCCCCCCTCTACTCTCTCCCCACTGGTGCTCTCTCTCTCTCCAAAAAAAAAAAAAAAAACTTAAAATTCTTTTCTCATTAGTTATTCTGTCAAAATGACCCAGGCAAAAGTATTAGGCCCACATGTAATAATAACAAAAATATTAAAATGTAGAAGGTTAAAAATAGGCTTGTTCCTAGAGGCACCAGTGCCAATTCTCCTAAAGTGAAATTCTGTCAGAGGTCAAAATATTAGTAACCAATAATGACCCCAATATCTTATAGTCCAGAAGATTACATTAACAAGGACTTTGAAGAGTCATCTGGTTAAGCCGTCTGTTTCAAGATTAGTAAATATACTGTTAACTCAGCCAGCTTGTAGGGGTGGCTTCTGGGAGTATTGATTAGTTTTTTATATAAATAGACTTATCCATCATCTTCCTAAATCATGCCATGGGTTATGTTCCTTCTGCTGGGGAAGCTCTTTCATGTTTCAGCTATTCCTTGGTTCCCTGGTCTATTTTCATTATCCCAAATTGCTGCTATTGTTCAGAAAAACTACTACTTTATGGAGAGCATCAAGCAGGGTCAGGTCTTATGGTGTCATGCAGCATTGAGATACATTATTCTCCTGTATTTTCATTTTTTATTAACGCCAAAGATAAAGCTGGAAACCAAATACTTGTCCTTGGGAACTTATAATTTTTCCTTTTATTATTTTGTACTCATATCTAGCTAAGGATCCCCCCCCCCCAAAGGCACATGTGCCTGAACCAAATGGAAGGTATTGTGACAGAGTGGAATGAACACAGGCTTTGAATTAGGCCTTTGGAGCCTCATTTTCCTTATCAATCAAATGAAAGTAGTGTATATAATGGACCTAGTATGAAATAGGCACTTGATAAACGGACCAGCTCTTCCTACTAAATGATTATCCAGTAGAAGAATGATGATTTCCCTCTTTCCCTTATCAGGGATTTCCAACCCAATCCCACCCCAAGGTCTGGGACTATATTGAAGACATTCTAGTCTCATCTCCCTATCTCTTGTACTTATTCTTTCTCTTTTTCTTTTCTTCTTATTCTATTTCTTCCCAAACTTTCCTTCTTCCTCTTCTATTTCCTACTAATCCCTTCTTACTAATCATTCTTCCTTCTCTAACACTGTGAGTTCTGTTTGCACCCAGCAGGTGAGAAAATGCAATTCGGTGATGGTAAATGACTTGCCACATGGATCTCCTTCCTGCTGTGGTGTGTGATTATAATTTTGATTGAGTCTCTGTAGAAAACAGTGACAACTAAGTGAACTGTCAACATTTATGCCAATCCTATAGGCCTTTGCTGAAGCCCTATTAGTTGGCCTGCCCTTCACTAGCACTCAGGCTAATTCACAGCACCTAGCTCAGAGATCTGGAAAAATTGGTTCTTTTTTTTTTTTTTTGGACTAAGTATTTTAATTTTATTGCTCAACATGTGAGTAAAACTAAGTTTTCATGAATATAAGACACACCCAACTAAACCAGTTTTAAATTTGTACACATTTGCATTCCTCATACTGACAAGTCACAGCATGCTGTAGTCTCTAGTACATTTGTGAGTAATTAAATTTTTTGTAAAACTCTTATAGTAATCCACCTTGTCAACAGTGGTGACAGTTGGAAAAGAAATGTAACTGATTCATTCAGATATAAGATCACTTAAACTTACATTTCATCTATATCATCAGTTACACTAATTTAAGTATTCTGGTCTGTAAGAAATAAAATTATTTTTTTCTTTTTTATTATTTTTTTATTTTTCATTTTTTTTTTTACAAATAGTTTATTGTCAAGTTGGTTTCCATATAACACCCAGTGCTTTTGTGGGGATGAGCACTGGAAAAATTGGTTCTTGATCTTATAGCACTGTATATTTTGAGGGGAAGAATAAAAAGAGAAGAATAGAATCTGTGGCTAAAAAAGTTATGGAAATTGCCTAATTAGGAGATCATCTAGGTAGAAAATGATAATAAAAATAGTCACTTATAACTGAAATGAAGCTACAGTCTGGTGGCTTTAAGTCATCTGATCCCTTTATTCTTTTTATGACACAAACAAATTTCTGCTACAGTTAGCAACATGTGGGCAATTGGACAAAGAGCAGTGCCAAGCCAGATCGTAGTGCATCTACAAACAGACTGTCAGCAGAATGCCAGAAGAAGCAGCAGCTGTTGTATTTCTGGGATTAATGGTAGAAAAAGAGAAAGAAGATAAATTCCCAGGACACAGTGAGAATAACTGGGCCAGGTAGTTTGTTGAACTGTGTATTTTTTTGGGGGGGGGGGGCTGCCATAACAAAGTACCACAAACTAAGTAGCTTTGACAGCAGAAATTTATCATCTCACAGTTCTGGAGGTACAAGTCTGAAATCAAAGTCTCAGCAAGTCTGTGAGGGAGAATCTGTTCCATGCTTCTCTTAATTTCTGGTGGTTTTCTGGCAATCTTTGGTGTCCCTTGGCTTATAGACTGCTTCCTTCCCCCCTTTTTTTTTTTTTACATGATGTTCTCCTTGCATGCATGTCTATGCCCAAATTTCCCCCCTTCTTATAAGAATAACAGTCATATTGGATTAAGGTCGCACCCTACTACTGTATGACTTCATCTTAACTAATTATATCTGCAATGGCCCTTCTTACAAACAAAATAACTTTCTGAAGTACTAGTGGTTGGAACTTCAACATATGAATTTCAGGAGGATATAATTCAACTCATGACAGGCTGGAAAGCTCAAGGGGTGGGAGTATTAATGCCTGGTATAGGAGGCATATGAGAGTTATTCCGTTTCATCATTTTTGGCCAGCTTTCTGTCTCTTGTAAGTTTTAAAACTTGTTATGTGCTCTGCACCTACAAGTACAGCTATATTAAAAGAGGCTCATAGACTGTCCAGGGCCTGGCCATTCAGGAAGTGTTCTTTTAATGGTGTCCCTTGGTCTCTCTTGTTGTGACTTTGGTTATTTATTTTCCTTACTCATAGTGATATTTTGGACCCTATACCATGTGTAGAGGTTTGTTCCTTGAGGCAGCCAGGAATATAGACTATTGGAAATGGAGGTACCCTAATGCAGGCATTCAGATACCTGGGCAATATCTGCTCCTCCCACGGCAGATCCTGAAGAGAACAGGTTCTTGTCCTCGTGGCCATAGCTTGACGTCCTTCCAAAGCCTCCACAGCAAATGATAACACTGGCAGTTGAGCTTCACCAATCTGGTTTCCCCGTAATACTATTGTCACACCTCAGATCTTCTTTTTAATTATTTTATTTTATTTTTATTTTTTAAATAGTTTATTGTCAAGTTGGTTTCCATATAACACCCAGTGCTCATCCCCACAGGTGCCCTCCTCCATGCCCATCTCCCCCCTCCTCCCCCACCTCCATCAGTCCTCAGTTTGTTCTCAGCATTCAAGAGTCTCTCATGGTTTGCCTCTCTCACTCTTCCCCACTATTTCCCCCTTCTTCTCCCCCACGGTCCTCTGTTAAGTTCCTCCTAATCCTCCTATACATGCAAACATATGGTATTTGTCCTTCTCTGCCTGACTTATTTCGCTCAGCATAACACCCTCAAGGTCCATCCATGTTGCTACACATGGCCAGATTTCATTGTTTCTCATTGCCATGTAGTATTCCATGGTATAGATAAACCACATATTCTTGATCCATTCATCTGTTGATGGACACTTAGGCTCTTTCCATGTTTTAGCTATTGTGGAGAGTGCTGCTATGAACATTGGGGTACATGTGCTCCTATGCCTCAGCATTTCTGTATCCCTTGGGTAAATTCCTAGCAGTGCTATTGCTGGGTCATAGGGGAGTTCTAGTGTTAATTTTTTGAGGACCCTCCACACTGTTTCCAGAGGGGCTGCACCAGTTTACATTCCCACCAACAGTGTAGGAGGGTGCCCGTTTCTCCACATCCTCGCCAGCATCTAGAGTTCTCTGATTTGCTCATTTTAGCCACTCTGACTGGTGTGACACCTCAGAAAGAAAAGAGAAAAGAAAGAAAAGAATAGTAAAACACCACAGAAACATAAAACAAACAAAAGAAAAAAGCTAGATCCTGGGTGTGTTTTGGTCTGCTTGTTAAAAGAATCTAGATCCAAAAATGAAATGAAATGAAATAAACAATAACATAAAAATAAAAAATAAAATAATATGTATATATGAAAAATGTATAGGTATAAAAATATTAGTAAAAAGTAGAAGGAATTTAAAAATTAGAAAAAATAAATAATAAAAAATAAAGAATAAAAGTAAAACGGAATTTAGGTCCCATTTCCCCTAGAGCTGAGGCTTTGCAGCATTATGATCATAGACTTGGTGCAAAATAAGGACCAAAACTTGGTCCTCTGGCAAGAGGGGCTTGCTGCCACTCTGGTGTACTTGTTTCAGTGGAAATGTGCCTCTGGGTTGCTTGGAGGCAGAGTTTGGTGTAAGTGGCTCCAGCCTCCACTAGACGGCGGTGTTTTGCTCTGTAGAACTTTCAGCTCTGAAGGGTGTAATAAATATGGCTGCGGTGGGCTGGATAGCCCATAGCCTAATATTCAGGCCCATTACTCTTCAGGGAAACCTCACAGAAGAGCAACTACTCACCACTCTTATGTCCCTAGTTTCCGTCAGAACCCCCCTCCCCCGTATTGCCCAGCTTGTGTCCAAGTTTTTTATTCCAAGTGTGAAAATGAGTTTCAAAACTCCAAATTTTAGGGATTCCTGTGGCACCGACCTGCACTGCTCCTCTGGAGGAGGGTCTTGCCAAGATTTTGCCAACCCATGGGAAAAAACCAATACTATGACTGTGCTGCTGTTTAGAGTTTATATCAAAACAGCAGAAAGCAAGCATCCCTGCCTGTAGTCTTCTGCCAGAGTCCCCTGTTATACCTGGAAACAGTATAGCACTTTGGTGTGACCCTTCTTTCTTGTGACCCAAGGAATCCCCAGGCCACACTATCATTCAGGGGATTCTACCCCACTTCATCATTTGAGCACCCTTAAGCCTTGCACTTCCCCCATGGTAGGTAACTGCTTTTAGCAATTCAGTTTTTACATTTTTAGACTTTTCAGATTTAGTTCAGATTTTGTGCTCCTATGCTTATACTACTTTTTAGTAGACTCCTTTAGCAGGTTTCCTCCTAACTGCCAGACCCAGAGCAATATCTCTCTTGGTAAACTCTACACTTCTTACCCTCCAAACAATGTTCTCTTTTCTACACGTAATCTTGCAGTTTTTGTTCATGCAGACCTCCAGTTGATTACGTGGGTGTTCAGAATGTTTTGTTTACTATCTATCTGTGTTCAAGGAATGAGACAAACATAGGGTCTCCCTACTCCTCCACCACCTTAACTCCACTTAGCTGATCATATATGGCTTTCACTCTTTCTCCTCTTGATGTGGTATATCATGTTAATTGATTTGTGAATATTGAGCTACTCTTGTATCCCAGAAATAAATCTCACTTGATTATGATAAATTATTTTTAAACATATTGCTAGATTTGTTTTACAAATATTTTGTTCAGGATTTTTGCATCTATGTTCATCAGAAATATTGACCTATAGTTCTCTTTTATTGTAGTATATGGTTTGGTATCAGGGTAATGCTGGTCTCATAGAATGAATTCAGCAGTTTTCCTTTCATTTTTCACTCTTTGGGATAGTTTGAGAAAAATTGATATTAGCTCTTCTTTAAATGTTTGGTAGAATTCATCTCTAAAGACGTCTAGCCCTGGACTTCTGTTTGTTGGTCATTTTTTTGATTACTGATTCGATTTAATTGTTGGTAATCAGTCTGTTCAAATTTTCTATTTCTTCTTTCTTCAGTGTTGGGAGGTAATATTTTCTAAGAACTTATACATTTCTTCTAGATTGTCCAATATTTTGGCATATAATTTGTCATAACATTCTCTCATAATTCTCTGTATTTCTGTGGTGTAGGTTTTTATTTTTCTGCTTTCACTTTTGATCTGGTTCATTTCTCTCTCTCTCTCTCTCTCTCTCTCTCTCTGATGAGTTTGGCTAAGGGTTTGAACCATTTTGTTTATTTTTTTCGAAGAACTATCTCCTCGTTTCACTAATCTGTTCTATGAATATTTTAGTTTCCATTTCAGTTATTTCTGCTCTTTATTATGTCATTCCATCTACTGTTTTGGGTGTTGGTTTGTTATTCTTTTTCTAGATCCTTTAGGTTCCTTTAGGTGTAAGGTTAGGTTGTTTATTTGAGATTTTCTTTGCTTCTTGAAGTAGGCCTATATTATATAAACTTCCCTCAGAGAACTGCTTTTGATACATCATGAAGGTTTTGGACTACTGTTGTTTTGTTTTTGTTTTTGTTTTGTTTTTTCATTTCTCTCCATGTGTGTTTTTAAATTCCCTCTTGAGTTCTTGTTTGAGCCATTCATTGATTCATAGCATGCTATTTAATATCCATGTATTTGTGGTCTTTCCAGATTTTTTCTTGTGTTTGCTTTCTATATTCATAGTTTTGTGGCCAGAAAAGATGGCATGGTATGACTTCAATCTTTTTGAATTTGTTGAGACATTTTGTGGCCTAATATGTGATCTATTCTAGAGGATATTCCATGTGCCCTTGAAAAGAATGTGTATTCTGCTGTTTTAGGATGGAATGTTCTGAATATATCTGTTAAATCCATCTGGTCCACTGTGTCTTTCAAAGCCACATTTCCTTATTGATTTTCTGTTTGTATGATCTGTCCACTTGATGTAAGTGGATTTTTAACACCCTCTAATATTATTGCATTACTATTGATTATTTCCTTTATGTTTGTTATTAATTGCTTTATGTATTCAGGTGCCTTCATGTTGGGTACAGAAATATTTACAATCGCTATACCTTCTCATTGAATTTTTCTGTCTATGATTATATAATGTTCTTCTTTGTGTCTTGTTATATTCTTTGTGTTAAGGTCTATTTTGTTTGATGCAAGTATTACTATCCTGGCTTTCCTTCACATCCATTTGCATGATAAATGCTTTAAGACTGAAATGAGTCATTTATCTTTAAATGTCTAAGATGCCTTTAAGACTGAAGTGAGTCATTTGTTGGCAACAAATACATGGTTCATTTTTAAATCTGTTTCGTTACCTTATGTTTTTTAAATTTACTTATTTAAATTCAAGATAGTTAATATACAGTGTAGTATTGGTTTCAAAAGTACAACCCAGTGATTCATCACTTAGATATAATACCTCAACACCTCAACAAGTGCCCTCCTTAATGCCGATCACCCATTTGCCTATCCCCCACCCAACACCCCAACAGCAACCCTCAGTTTGTTCTCTGTATTTAAGAGTTATTTTTATGGTTGCCTCCCTCTCTCTTTTTATCTTATTTTTTCTTTTATTCCCCTATGTTCATCTGTTGTGTTCCTTAAATTCCACATATGAGTGAAATCATATCATCTGTCTCTGACTGATTTATTTCACTTACCATGATGCAATATAGTTCCATCCACATTGTTGCAAATGGAAAGATTTTTTTTTTTAATCTCTGAGTAGTATTCCACTGTGTGTGTATGGAATATATATATATGGACCACACACACGTCTTCTATATCCATTCATTGATAGACATTTGGGCTCTTTCCTTAATTTGGCTATCATTGATAGGGCTTCTAAAACATTGAGGTGCATGTGACCCTTAAAATCAACATTTTTCTGTCCTTTGGATAAATACTTAGTAGTGCAATTAATGGGTCATTGGGTAGTTCTATTTTGAATTTTTTTCAGGAATCTCCATGCTGTTTTCCAGAAGTGGCTGCACCAGTTTGCATTCCCACCAACAGTGCACAGGATGCAGCAACATCTGTTGTTTTCAGAATTGTTCATTCTACCCATTCTGAGAGGTGTGAGGTAGCACATAATTGTGATTTGATTTATATTTCCCTGCTAATGAGTGATGTTGAGCATCTTTTCATGTGTCTGTTAGTCATCTGGACATCTACTTTGGAAAATTGATGTCTTTTGTCCATTAATCATTGTATTATTTGTGTTTTTAGGGGGGTGTTGAGTTTGATAAGATTTTATAGATTTGGGATACTAACCAATCCAATATGAATACCATCCAATATGTCATTTGAAAATAACTTCTCCCTTTCCATCAACTGCCTTTTAGCTTTGTTGATTGTTTCCTTCGCTGTGTAGAGGTGTTTTATCTTGATGAAATCCCATTGTTTGTTTTTGCTTTCCCTTGCTTCTGGAGACATGTCTAGTAAGAACTTGGTGCAGCCAAGGTCACAGAGATTGCTGCCTGTTTCCTCCTTTAGGATTTTGATGGTTTCCTGCCTTACATTTAGCTCTTTCATCCATTTTCAGTTTATTTTTGTGTATGGTGTAAGAAAGTCGTTCAGTTTCATTCTTGTGCATGACGCCATCCAGTATTCCCAACACCATTTGGTGAAGAGATTGTGTGTATTCCTTTGGATACTCTTTCCTGCTTTGTTGAAGATGACTTGACCTTACATTTGTGGGTCCATTTCTGGGTTCTCTAGTCTGTTCCATTGATCTATGTGTCTGTTTTTGTGTCAGTACTATAGTATCTTGATGACTATAGCTTTCTATTACAGCTTGAGTTCTAGCTCTGTGAAGAATATTGGTGTTATTTTCATAGGGTTTGCATTGAATGTGTAGATTGCTTCGGGTAGTATCGACATTTTATTAATATTTTTTCTTCCAATCCATGAGCATGGAATGGTTTACCATTTCTTTGTGCCTTCTTCAATTTCTTTCATCAGTGTTCTATAGTTTTCAGAATACAGATCTTTTGCCTATTTGGTTAGGTTTATTTCTAGGTGTCATGGGTTTTGGTACAATTGTAAATGGGATCAATTCCTTGATTTCTCTTTCTGCTGCTTTATTACTGGTGTGTAGAAACGCAACCAATTTCTATATGTTGATTTTATAACCTGTGACTTTGTTCAATTCACCTATCAGCTCTAATATGTTTTTGGCACTCTATGTCTTTTGATTGGAATGTTTAGTTCATTTACATTTAAAGTAATTACTCATAAGTATGTGTTTATTGTCATTTTATTACTTGTTTTATGGCTCTTTTTGTAGTTTTGTCTGTGTCTTTCCTTGTTTTCTTCTCTCATGATTAGTTGGTTTTCTTTAGAGATATACATGGATTCCTTTCTTTTTATTTTAGCATATATATTACTGGTTATTTTATTTGTGGTTACATTTACGTTTGTATATAACATTTTCTGCATATAGTAGTCTATATTAAGTAGATAGTTGCTTAAATTTGAACCCATTCTTTCCTCTTCTTGCTTTTAGGTATATTGTGTCATATTTTACATCTTTTTACTTTGTAAGTGCCTTGACTGATTTTTGCAGACAAATTTATTTTTACTGCTTTTGTTTTTTAATTTTCTTACTCTTACTTATGGTCTATCCTTTCCACTCAGATGTGCCTTTCACATTTCTTTCAAGGCTCATTTTAGTGGTCATGAATTCCTCTAATATTGTTTTGTCTGGAAACTCTATTTCTCTTTGTATTCTAAATGATAGCTTTTGCGTATAGAGTATGCTTGGCTTTAAATTTTTCCTTTCAACACTTTGAATATGCCATGTCACTCCCTTCTAGCCTGAAAAGTTTCTACTGAAAAATCCAGTGACAGCCTAATGGGGTTTCCTTTGTACATATGTGGGTTTTTTTTTTCTCCTTTCAAAACTCTCTATCACCTTTTTTTAAAAAAATTAAATCCAAGTTAGATAACATAATGTGTCATAATGATTTCGGGGATAGAATTTAGTTGTTCATCACTTACATATAACACCTAGTGTTCATCCCAACAAGTGCCCTCCTTAATGCCCATCACCCAATTAGCCAATTCCCCCACCAAACCCCCCACCAGCAACCCTCAGTTTGTTCTCTGTATTTAAGAGTCTTGTATGGTTTGTCTCCCTCTCTCTTTTTATTTTATTTTTGTATCCATTCTCCTATGTTCATCTGTTGTGTTCTTTAAATTTCACATATAAGTAGAATCATATGAGATTTGTCTTTCTCTGACTTATTCCTTTTTAAATATTTTTTCACATTTATTTTTTATTGAGAGACAGGGAGAGACAAAGGATGAAGGTGGAAGGGGCAGAGAGAGAAGGAGACACAGAATCCGAAGCAGGCTCCAGGCTCTGAGCTGTTAGCACAGAGTCAGGTGTGGGGCCCAAACCCACCAACCATGAGATCATGACCTCAGCTGAAGTCAGACGCTCAACCGACTGAGCCACCCAAGTGCCCCTCCCTGACTTATTTTGATTAGCATAATATACTCCAGTTCTATCCACATTGATACACACACACATATATATATATATATATATATATATATATATATATATATATACCACATTCATTTATCTATTCATCAGATGATGGACATTTGGGGTATTTTCATAATTTGGCTATTATCAATAGTGTTGCTATAAACATTAGGATGCATGTGCCCCTTCAAATCAGCATTTTTGTATCCTTGGATAAATACCTAGTAGTGCAATTGCTGGGTCATAAGGTAGTTCTATTTTTAATTTTTTGAGCAACCTCAATAATGTTTTCCAAAGTGGCTGCACCAGTTTGCATTCCCACCAGCAGTGCAAAAGTTTCCTCTTTGTGTCCTTGCCAACATTTCTTGAGGCCTGAATTAATTTTAGCCATTCTGACAGGTATGAGGTGGTATCTCATTGTCGTTTTGATTTGTATTTCCCAGATAATGAGTGGTGTTGAGCATCTTTCATTGTCTGTTAGCCATTTGGATGTCTTCGTTGGAAAAGTGTCTCTTGATGTCTTTTTACCATTTCTCAACTGGATTATTTGGTTTCTGGATGTTGAGTTTGATAAGGTTTTTTTTAATGTTTTATTTATTTCTGAGAGAGAAAAAGAGAGAGAGAGAGCAGGGGAGGGCCAGAGAGAGAGGGAGACACAGAATCTGAAACAAGTTTCAGGCTCTGAGCCAGCTGTCAGCACAGAGCCCGACGCAGGGCCCGAACCCACAAACAGTGAGATCATGACCTGAGCTGAAGCTGGATGCCTAACTGACTGAGCCACCCAGGTGCTCCATGTTTGATAAGTTTTTATAGATTTTGGATACTAACCCTTTATCTGATATGTCATTTGCAAATATCTTCTTCCCTTCCAATGGTTTCCTTTTAGTTTTGTTTCCTTCACTGTGCAGAGGCTTTTTATCCTGATGAGATCCCAATAGTTCATTTTTGCTTTTGTCTCCTTTCCTAAGGAGACATGTCAAGTAAGAAGTTGTTGTGGCTGAGGTCAAGGAGGTTGTTTACTATTTTCTCCTTGAGGATTTTGGTGGCTTCCTGTGTCACTTTTAGGTCTTTCATCCAATTTGAGTTTATTTTTTAATGTATGGTGTAAGAAAATGGTCCAGATTCATTCTTCTGCATGTTGATTTCCAGTTTTCCCAACAAATTTTTCTAAAGAGACCTTTTTTCCCCCCACTGGATATTCTTTTCTGCTTTGTCAAAGATTAGATGGCCATACACTTGTGGGTCCATTTCTGGGTTCTCTATTCTGTTACATTGATCTATGTGTCTATTTTGTGCCAGTGCCATACTGTCTTGATGATTACAGCTTTTTAATACAGCTTGAAGTCCAGAATTGTGATACCTCCAACTTTGGTTTTCATTTTCAACATGACTTTGGGTATTCAGGGCCTTTTCTGGTTCCAAACAGATTTTAAGAATGTTTGTTTTAGCTCTGTGAGAAATGCTGGTGTTATTTTGATAGGGATTGCATTGAATACATACATTACTTTGGGTAGTATCAACATTTTAACAATAGTTTTTCTTCCAATCCATGAGTATGGAATATTTTTCCTTTCTTTGTTTGTCTTCTATTCTTTCATAAGCTTTGTATAGTTTTCAGTCTATAGATTTTTCACCTCTTTGGTTAGATTTATTTCTAGGTATTTTATGGGTTTTTGGTGGCATTGTAAATGGGATGGATTCCTTCGATTTCTCTTTCTGCTACTTTATTACTTGTATTTGGAAATGTAACTGATTTCTGTAAATTGATTTTATATCCTGCGACTTCTCTGAATTCATGTATCAGTTCTCGCAGTCTTTTGGTGGTATCTTTTGGGTTTTCCACATAAAGTATTATTTTTTTTTACAAAGAATGAAAGGTTGACTTCCTCCTTGCTGATTTGCATACCTTTTATTTCTTTGTGTTGTCTGATTGCTGAGGCTAGGACATCCAACAGTATGCTGAATAACAGTGTTGAGAGTGGATATCCTTGTAGTGTTCTGAACCTTAGGGGGAAAGCTCTCAATTTTCCCCACTGTGGATGATATTAGTAGTGGGTCTTTCATGTAAGACTTTATGATCTTGAGGTATGATCCTTCTATGCCTACTTTTTTTTTCAAGAAAGAGTGTTGTATTTTGTTAAATGTTTTTTCTGCATCTATTAAGAGGATCATGTGGTTCTTATCCTTTCTTTTATTAATGTGATGTATTACATTGATTGATTTGTGAATATGGAATCAGCCCTGAATCTCAAGTATAAAACCCACTTCATTATGGTAAATAATTCTTTTAATGTATATTTTGATCTGGTTGGCTACTATCTTGTTGAGAATTTTTGCATCAATGTTCATCAGGGAAATTGGCCTTTAGTTCTTTTAAGTAGGGTCCTTGTCTGGTTTTGGAATCAAGATAATGCTGGCC
Source organism: Proteles cristata cristata (assembly GCA_017311185.1). Taxonomy (NCBI): domain Eukaryota; kingdom Metazoa; phylum Chordata; class Mammalia; order Carnivora; family Hyaenidae; genus Proteles; species Proteles cristata. The sequence continues at coordinate 32,218 of JAESUZ010003506.1, read as the reverse complement.
TCATAAAATGAGTTTGGAAGTTTTCCTTCCATTTATAATTTTTTGAACAGCTTCAAAAGAATGGATGTTGGGGTGCTTGAGTGGATAGTCAGGTAAGCATCTGACTTTGGATCAGGTCATGATCTCATGGTTCATAAGTTTGAGTTCCAAGCCAGGTTTTGCCCTGACAGCTTAGAGCCTAAATCCTGTTTAGGATTCTGTGTCTCCCTGCCTCTCTGCTCCACCTCCATTTTCACTCTGTCTTTCAAAAATAAATGTTAGAAAAAATTTAAAAAGAATGGATGTTAACTCTTCTTTAAATGTTTGGTAGAATTCTCTTTGAAAGCCATCTGGCCCTGGACTCTTGCTTGTTAGGAGATTTTTTCTATTATTGATTCAATTTCTTTACTGGTTATGGGTCTGTTTAAATTTTCTATTTCTTCCTTTTCAGTTTTGGTAGATTTTTTTTTAATTTTTATTTTTATTTTTATTTTTTTTTACAAATAGTTTATTGTCAAATTAGTTTCCACATAACACCCAGTGCTCATCCCCACAGTGTCCTCCTCCATGCCCACCCCTCCTCCCCCCGACATCCACCAGTCCTCAGTTTTTGTCAGCATTCAAGAGTCTCTCATGGTTTGCCTCTCTCCCTTTCCCCCACCATTTCCGCTCTTCTCCCCCTTGTTCCTCCGTCAAGTTCCTCCTAATCCTCCTATACGTGCAAACATATGATATTTGTCCTTCTCTGTCTGACTTATTTCTCTCAGCATAACACCCTCAAGGTCCATCCATGTTGCTACACATGGCCAGATTTCATTCTTTCTCATTGCCATGTAGTATTCCATTGTATAGATAAACCACATCTTCTTGATCCATTTTGGCTTTCCATGCTTTGGCTATTGTTGAGAACATCCTTGCCAGCATCTAGAGTCTCCTGATTTGTTTATTTTAGCCACTCTTACCAGCGTGAGGCTGCTACGAACATTGGGGTACATGCGCAGGGGCATTATCATGCATCAGCACTCTTGTATCTCTTGGGTATATTCCTAGCAATGCTATTGCTCGGTCATAAGGGACTTCTATTGTTAATTTTTTGAGGAACCTCCACACTGTTTTCCAGAGGGGTTGCACCAGTTTACATTTCCACCAACAGTGTAGGAGGGTGCCCGTTTCTCCACATCCTTGACAGCATCTAGAGTCTCCTGATTTGTTTATTTTAGCCACTCTTACCAGCGTGAGGTGGTATCTCAGTGTGGTTTTGATATGTATTTCCCTGAAGATAAGTGATGCTGAGCATCGTTTCATGTGTCTGTTGACCATCTGGATGTTCTCTTTGGAGAAGTGTCTGTTCATTTCTTTTGCCCATTTATTCACTGGATTATTTGTTTTTCAGGTGTGCAGTTTGGTGGGTTCCTTATAGATTTTTGGATACTAGTCCTTTATCTGGTATGTCATTTGCAACTCTTTTTTCCCATTCCTTCAATTATCTATTAGTTTTATGGATTGTTTCCTTTGCTGTGCTGAAGCTTTTTATCTTGATGAGGTCCCAATAGTTCATTTTTGCTATTGATTACCTTGTCTTTGTGGATGTGTCAAATAAGATATTGCTGTGGTGGAGGTCAAGGAGGTTGTTTCCTGTTTTCTCCTCTAGGGTTTTGATGGTTTCCTGTCTCACGTTCAGGTCCTTTATCCATTTTGAGTTTATTTTTGTGTATGGTGTAAGAAAATGATCTAGTTTCATTCTTGCATATTGCTATCCAGTTCTCCCAGCACCATCTGTTAAAGAGGCTGTCTTTTTTCCATTGGATACTCTTTCCTGATTTGTCAAAGATTAGTTGGTTGTATACTTTTTTTAAATTTTTTTTAATGTTTTTTTTTTTTATTTATTTCTAGGAGAGAGAGAGAGACAGCGTGAGCAGGGGAGGGTCAGAGAGAGAGGCAGTCACAGGCTGAAACAGGCTCCAGGCTCTGAGCTGGCAGTCAGCACAGAGCCCGACGTGGGGCTTGAACCCACGAACTGTGAGATCATGACCCAAGCGAAAGTCGGATGCTTAACCGACTAAGCCACCCAGGCGCCCCAGTTGGCTGTATACTTTTGCGTCCAATTCTGAGTTCTCAATTCTATTCCATTGGTCTATGTGTCTGCTTTTGTGCCAATACCATACTGTCTTGATGATTATACCTTTGTAGTAGAGGCTAAAGTCTGGGATGGTGATGCCTCCCGTTTTGGTTTTCTTCTTCAAGATAACTTTGGCTATTCGGGGTCTTTAGTGGTTCCACACAAATTTTAGGATAGCTTGTTCTAGTTTTGTGGAGAACGCTGGTGCAATTTTAATTGGGGTTGAAATGAATGTGTACATTGCTTTGGGTAGTAATGACATTTTACTTATATTTATTCTTCCTATCCATGAGCATGGAATATTTTTCCATTTATTTGTGTTTTCTTCAATTTTTCATAGATCAGTTCTAACAGGTTTCTGGTGGACTCTGTCGGGTTTTCTATGTAGAGTATCATGTCGTCTGCGAAAAGTGAGAGTTTCAATTCTTCTTTGCCAATTCTGATGCCTTTTATTTCCTTTCGTTATCTGATGGCTGCTGCTAGGACTTCTAGCACTGTGGTAAACGACAGTGGTGAGAGTGAACATCCTTGTCGTGTTCCTGATCTCAGGGGGGAAAAGCTCTCAGTTTTTTCCCATTGAGGATGATGTTAGCTGAGGGCTTCTCATAGATGGCTTTTATGATGTTTAAGTAAGTTCCTTCTATCCCGCCTTTCTCGAGGGTCTTTATGAAGAAGGGATGATGTATTTTGTCAAATGCTTTTTCTGTATCTATCGACGGGATCATATAGTTTTTATCTTTTCTTTTGTTCATGTGATGTATCACATAGATTGATTTGCGAATATTGAACCAGCCTTGTAACCCAGGAATGAATCCCACCTGATCTTGGTGGATAATTCTTTTTATGGGCTGTTGGATTCGATTTGCAGGTATCTTGTTGAGAATATTTGCATCTTTATTCATCAAGGATATTGGCCTGCAGGGTTTGTTTTTTTTTTTTTTTTTTTTTTTTTTTTTTTTTTTTTTTTTTTTTTTGCTGGAGCTGTCTGGCTTGGGAATCCGACTGATTCTGGCTTCATAAAATGTGTTTGGAAATTTTCCTTTGATTTCTAGTTTTTGAAATAGCTTGAGAAGAATGGGTATTAATTCTGTTTTAAATGTCTGGTAGAATCCCCAGGAAAACCATCTGGTCCAGGGCTCTTATTTTTTGGGAGATTTTTGATAACTGATTTGATTTCCTTGGTAGTTATGGATCTGTTCAGATTTTCTATCTCTTCCCTTGTCAGTTTTGGTATTTAGTGTGTTTAGTAATTTGTCCATTTCTTCTAAGTTGTCCAATTTGTTGGCATGTAGTTTTTCCATAGTATTCCCTGATACTTGCTTGTATTTATGAGGGGTGGTTGTAATAAGGCCACTTTCATTCATGATATTGTGTATTGGAGTGCTCTCTCTTTTCTTTCTGAGAAGCCTGGCTAGAGGTTTGTCAATTTTGTTTATTTTTTCAAAAAACCACCTCTAGGTTTCATTGATCTGTTCAACTGTTCTTTGGATTCTATATTGTTTATTTATGCTCTGATTTTTCCCATTTCTCTTCTTCTACTGGGTTTGGGATGCTCTTGTTGCTCTCCCTCTAGTTCCTTTAGGTGAGCTGTTAGATTTTGCACTTGTGCTTTTTCTAATTTCTTGAAATAGGCCTGGAGTGCAACGTACTTCCCTCTTAGGACTGCTTTGCCATATCCCTTCAAGTTTGGATTGTTGTATTCTCATTTTCATTTGTTTCCATATATTTTGTATTTTTTTTCTCTAATTGCCTGATTGGCCCATTCATTCCTTAGTAGGGTGTTCTTTAACCTCCATGGTTTTGGAGGTTTTCCAGACTTCTTCCTGTGACTGATTTCAAGTTTCATAGCATGCGATCAAAAAGTGTGCATGGTATGATCTCAGTTCTTTTATATTTATGGAGGGCGGCTTTATGTCCCAGTATATGATCTATCTTGGAGAATGTGCCATGTGCACTTGAGAAGAAAGTGAATTCCATCGCCTCAGGATGTAGAGTTCTAAATATATCTGTCAGATCCATCTGGTCCAATGTGTCATTCAAGTCCAGTGTGTCTTTATTAACTTTCTGTCTGGTTGATCTATCCATTGCTGTGAGCTGAGTATTAAAGTCCCCTGTTATTATCACATTCTTATGTGTAAGATTGTTTCTGTTTGTGATTAATTGTTTTTAATATTTAGGTGCTTCCATATTTGGTGCATAGACATTTTTAATTGTTACCTCTTCCTGGTGGATAGATCCTGTAATTATTATATAATGCCCTTCTTCATCCTTTGTTATTGTCTTTTATTTAAGGTCCAGTTTGTCTGACATAAGTACAGGTAGGTACTCCAGCTTTCTTTTGATTTCCTGTAGCCTGATATATATTTCTCCATCCCCTTACTTTTAATCTGAAAGCATCTTCCAGTCTAAAATGCCTTTTTTGTAGACAGCAGATACATGGATTTTGTTTATTTATCCCTTCTGCTACCCTATGTCTTTTGATTGGAGCCTTCAGCCCATTTACATTCAGTGTTATTATTGAAAAATATGGATTTAGAGTCATTGTGTCATTTGTGGTATTCATGGTTGTGGTGGTGTCTCTAGTATCTTGCGTTCCTTGCAACATTTCCCTTAGAGAATCCCCTTGAGGATTTCTGGTAGTCCTGTTTAGTGGTGACAAATTCTTTCAATTTTTGTTTATTTGGAAAGACTTTTATCTTTCCTCGGATTCTGAATGACAGGCTTGCTGGATAGAGGATTCTTGGCTGCATATTTTTTCTGTTCATCACAATGAAGATCTCCTGCCATTCCTTTCTTGCTTGCCAAGTTTCAGTAGATAGGCCTGTCACCACTCTGATAGGTTTCCCTTTGTATGTTAGGGCCGTTTTCTCCCTAGCTGCTTACAGAATTGTCTCTTTGTCCTTCTATTTTGCCAGTTCCACTATGATATGTCGTGCAGAAGATCAATTCAAGTTACGTCTGGAGGGGAGTTTTTTGTGCCTGTTGAATTTCAACATCTACTTCCCTCCCCAGGTCGGAGAAGTTCTCTGCTATAATTTGTTCCAGGACTCCTTAAGCACCTTTCCCTCTCTCTTCTTCTTCTGAAATTCCTATGATATGAATATTGGTCCATTTGATTGTATCGCTGAGCTCTCGTACTCTTCTTTCATGTTCCTGGATCTGTTTATCTCTCTTTTTCTCAGTTTCTTCTTTTTTTATAATAGTGTCTCCTAAATCACTTACTCTCCTTTCTGCCTCTTCAATCCGTGCATTGGAGGCCTCTAATTTATTATGTATCTCATTTATCGCATTTTTAAATTCATCATAACGATTTTTAAGTTCCATAGTGTTTGTAGCCATAGTTTCTCTGATGTCTCCCATGCTTTTTTCAAGCTCAACGATTAATTTTATGATTGTTGTTCTAAATTCTTGTTCAGTTATGTTGCTTATATCTGTTTTGAGCAGTTCTTTAGCTTTCATGTCTTCTTGGAATTTCTTTGGAGGAGAATTCTTCCGTTTTGTCATTTGGGTTACCTTTCTCTTTCTTGCTAATTTTAAAAGCTTGTTGTACACTCTGTCCCTGCGAGTTCTGATGTATTAGAGTGGGCTCTTTGGCTGTTCAGGGCCTGTCTGTTCAGGAAGTGTTCTTTGAATGGTGTCCCTTGGTTTCTCTTCTTGAGAGTTTGGTTATTTTGTTTCCCTATTGGTAGTGGTATTTGGGACTCTTCATCATGGTAGTTTGCTTGGCATGGAATACTACATGGCAGTGAGAAAGAATGAAATTGGCCATGTGAAGCAACATGGATGGAATTTGAGGGTGTTATGCTTAGCGAAATAAGTCAGGCAGAGAAGGATAAATACCATATGTTTGCACGTATAGGAGGATTAGGAGGAACTTAATGGAGGACCATGGGGGAGAAGAAGGGAAAAAGAGTGGGGGAGAGGGAGGGAGGCAAACCATGAGAGACTCTTGAATGCTGAGTACAATCTGAGGGCTGATGGGGCTGGAGGTGAGGGGAAGGGAGGTGATGGGCATGGAAAAGGTCACTTGTGGGGATGAACACTGGGTTTTATATGGAGACCAACTTGATAATAAACTATTAAAAATTTAATATCTTCTGTCTGGTTGACCTATCCATTGCTGTAAGCGGAGTATTAAAGTCCCCTGCTATTAGCACATTCTTATCTGGAAAGGGGGAGAGGCAAACCATGAGAGACTCTTGAATGCTGACAAAAACTGAGGACTGGTGGATGTGGGGGGGGAGGAGGGGTGGGCATGGAGGAGGGCACTTGTGGGGATGAGCACTGGGTGTTATGTGGAAACTAATTTGACAATAAACTATTTGTAAAAAAAATAATAATAATAAAATAAAATAAAATAAAAATAAAAAAAAATTAATATCTTGTTCAATGTGGATGTTTTATTAATTTCAATTTTCAACATATTGTTAAAATTTATCATGATCAATGAGTTTTTTAATATTCTCTTAAATTCTGTGCCCAGGGCAAGTGCTTTACTCCCTTCACCTTAGTCCTAGCTTTGGGACAAAGTGGGACAGAAGTGAAAAATACATCTTTGATTACTTTGTTCTGTTCAATGCTGTTTTGCTATAGACCTGGAACACCCATTTCCTGAGCAACCCAGACAATGGTGGGGTCTGGATTTATGAGGACAACTATGGGGCAGCTATTTGGCCAGCAGAACATGTCTTGGCAAAGCTTAACCGATATTTGAAGGCACCCAGTTCGACTTTCTTATGCCCAAAGTAAGAAAATGGGGTATAGGATGAAAAAGAATAGAATAGCCTCCATGTTACTTAAGGTCGGGGTTAGAGCCCAGGGCTTCTCATCCTTCACTTAGCGCTTTTTCTATAGATTGCCATCAGAAGGGGTTTTTACATACTGTGGTATTATAACAGTATGTATTTGATCTTTTCCATGGTTCCTGGCACAGTAGCTTTTAAAACCCTTGGAATCTTAAGAGTGAGAAGTAACAAGAGTATCTTTTATATGTTAAGGATGTAAAATGTAAAGGCGGAGGTGGGGGCTAGTTGTCAGAAAGAACAAACTAGATTAAAATATTGGAAATTTCAGCCACACTACCTGATTCCACAAGGAAGGAAGGAGTATCTGAGATTGAGTTCAATCATCAAAAGACAATTTAGCCAACATCCTGAAACTTACATAAAACCCCCTAAATAACAAGGCTGACAGAGTGTTCAGGTTAGTGAACACATGAAGGTGCTGGTAGATTCGTGTGCCTAGACAGAGCATGGAAGTTCCATAGCTCTTCCCCCTGATCTTGACATTTACATATTTTCCATGTGGCTATTCCTGAGTTGTATCCTTTATAATAAGCCAGTAAGCAAATGTAAGTAAACTACTTTCATGAGTTATGTGATGTGTTCTAGTGAATTATTGAACCTTGAGTGGATAGTGGGAACCCCCAAATTTATAATAAAATAGGACAGGGACCTGATACTTAGGACTATTTCTAAAGTGAGAGCCATCTTGTGGGAATTTTATCTTAAACCTGTGTAATCTGATGCTAATTCTGTGTAATTAGTGTCATAATTGAATTGTAGGACACCCATTTGGTGTAAGATAATAAAAAAATTGGTTGGCGTTAGGAGGCTAAAGAAAATACCCTTCAGGTCCTCATCCCAGCCAATCTGGAGATGGAAACCCCTATCTATCTGACTCCAGAACCCAATTTCTGACCCTTACAGAATGTGGTTGGGTGAGAAAAACTTCTCTTTCAGGGACGACTTTAGTTTCCAGGAGACTCAGATTCATCTAGCTCTAAAGTTCATACTGAACTACACCAATACTGGCAGCAAGACAACTTCATGACATATACATCAACTCCTACATATTAGGCCCTCGCAACCTGAAACCCCTGTAATATACAGCCAAGGGTAGGGGTGAGAAGAGCAGTCTCTTTAATTCTGCCTTCCTGAGAAAATGCATATGGCACAAAATGCTCCAGATCTCTGAGATAACATATCTCTGCCATCTGAGCAAGGAAATAAAAGCTGCTACGTATGCTGAAATTTTCTTCAATTCTAAACACTATTAAAAGCCCCAAGACCTCAGGGCAGCAGAAGATAATTATCACTCTGGCACTATCTTAAAATTTCCAACTTAATGTCAGGGTCTTAATCAAGCTCCTTTTGGTGCTTTTTTGAAAATTTTCCTAGATATCTAACATCTCACCCATCCATCTTGCAGATCCCCAAGCCTGGTGTGCTGATTCTTGTCTATAAAGTTTGCATTCTCTTGGTCTGGAAAGAGGTTTCCAAAGACATGCCTCTTGGCCCTGTAAACTTTTTTGGAACTATTGATCGTTTTTCAAAGAACACTTTATCTGCATGCATAGGGAAAGGATTAACAGTAGGCAGGGATAGATAAGAGACCCTTGGGGGTTGCAGAGACTGATTGCAGCTGCAATCTCCACCTGGGCCCTCTACCTAGACTTCAAGGCTCACCATAGCAGTCTTCAGCCATCCTACTCTTCCTAGTGGTATCTACTGCACCCCACACCTTCCAGCTGTGGATTTGGGTGGGAGGCTATAGCTGTGGTGAGTCTTGGAAAAAAGGGATAAATGCATTCCAGACCTCCCCATTTCAGGTGCCATGAAGAGTCTCAAACTGTATTCAATTACTGATAAGGTCCCAAAAAGCTAGACAAAAATCCTTAGTGGCAACACAGTCGGGACCCTTTTCACTCTCAAGAGCCTTGTATTTTCACTCAATAAATTCTATCACTTTGCTCACTTTCTGCTGTCTGCAAGATTCTTTCTTCAACTCCATGATATAAGGACCAGTATCTCTCCCGCCCACCCAGCCAAAGAAGATGGCAGCAGAGTAAGACACTAGGCTTTCCGTGTCCTATGAACACAATCTAACTATCAAATCATCCTAAATACCCCAGAAATAGACCCGAAGACTGACAGAACAAACTCCACAACTAAAGGGAGATGTGGCTACCTCAAAGAATATAAGAAGTGCAGAGATGAGGTTTAGGCAATGAATGGATCACAGGTGCTACAGAAGGGAGGGAGCCATGGTCCTGGAGAAGGGCAAGAGAGAGGGGAGCAAACAGGGAAATGTAAAAGGAGACTGTTTCCCCAAGGCCATTTGCTTGGAAAATAATAAGGGCTGAACTTTGTGAATTCTGCAACCAGCAGGGCTGGTATAGAGCCCTGAGGACACAAGGCAGTTCTTGGAGAGAAGGCAGACAAAGAACCCGGGGAATAGACAGTGTAGAAACAGCGATCTGAAAAGATCTTGGGGCACGGAGTGGGGAGATTTTTCACTCTTCTTGGGACTCTGTCCCTGAGAGGCAACATTCATGGACACACCTCTCCATGAACAGAGGAGCTGGCCGGAACCATTTCCTTCCTCTGTTTCTCAGCATAAACACAGAGCCACCTGCAGGAATCAGAACAGTAGGACACTATCTGATTAACTTGCATACATCAAGACCCACCCCTCTGCACTCTGGTAACACTGTCCTCAGCAATTCTGGCCTCAGTCCTGGTGTGGCAGATCCCTCCCACAGAAGACCAGCCTAAACCCCTGCCCAAACCATATCTCACAATCTGAGAGTTCTGCAGGACCTCAATACTGGTAGAGTGGTGACACGTTTCATTTCATAAGCAGACCATGGCACACCAAGTTAAAACTCACCACATTCTGGCCAAGGATGAAACATTGCCCATAGAAGACAAGGAGAACCTCTGCAAACTACTGGTCTGAAGGATAGAACAGCCAAAGTACAACAGCCAAATGTACACAGCACACACCAGAGAAACTACCTAAAGTGACAGACCCCAGTAACTACATGACATATCTTTCATAAGGCCATTTCTCTGCTGGAAAAGCAGAGGAACAAATTAGTGACCTAGAAGACAAAGTAATAAAATTAATGAAGCTGAAAAAATAAAGACTTCTGCAACAACAGAACACACTTAGGGAACTCGATGGCTTCGTCAAAAGTAATTAAATTCATATTATAAGAGTCCCATAAAATTAAGAGAGAAAAAGGGGGCAGACAATTTATCTGAGTAAATAATAACTGAAAACTTCCCTAATATGGGAAGGAAAAAGACATCCAGATGCAAGAAGCACAGAGAATTCCCATCTAAATGAACAAAAGCAAGCCAACACAAAGACAGGTTGTAATTACGTTGGCAAAATAGTGATAAAGGAAAAAAAATTAAAGCAGCATGAGAAAAGGATTCCTTACCTTACAAGAGTAAAACTATAAGGTTACCTAGAAATTTCTCAACAGAAACTTGGCAATCCAGATGAGGGTGGCATGATATAATCAAAGTGTTGACTGGGAAGAATCAGCAGCCAAGAATACTCTTTACAAGAATGGTATAATTCAGAACAGAAGGAAACATAAAAAGTTTTCCAGACAAACAAAAACTAAGGGAGTTTGTGACCATTAAAGCATCTCTGCAAGAAATATTAAAGGGGATCGTTTGAATGGAAAGGAGACACCAAAAGTAACAAAGGAAAAGATCAGATACAATGTCCAGAAACAACAACAAAACAACCAATAAAATGGCAATAAATGAATATCAACAACTAATTTGAATGCAAATGGACTAAATGCTTCAATAATTCTGACATGTGGTGTCAGAATGGATAAAAACCCAAGATGCATCCATATTATGCCTTCAAGGGACTCATTTTAGACCTAAAGACATCTGAAGATTAAAAGTGAGGGTTGGAGAAACACTTATCATGCCAACTGACCTCGGCAGAAGCTGGAGTAACAATACCTATACTGGAAAAATTATACTTTAAAAAAGACCATAGCAAGAGACAAAGAAGGGCAGTATATAATCACAATGAGGAAAATCAAACAAGACATAACAGTTTTAAGTATTTATGCACCCAACATGAAGGCAACGAAATACATAAAACAATTAATAGTGAAAATAAAGAAACTACTTGATAATAATGCAAAAATAGTAGGGGACATTAACATCCACTTACGTCAGTGGACAGATCATCTAAACAGGAAGCAATCGAGGAAACAGTGGCTTTGAATAACACACCAAGACAGATGGAAATAACAGATATATTCAAAACTTTCTATCCTAAAAGAACATAATGCACATTCTTTTCAAGTGCACCTGGTACATTCTGCTCAATACATCACATATTAAGTCACAAATCAGGACTCAGCACCATAAAAAAGACTGAAGTCTTATGCACCTTTTCTGGCAACAATGCTTTAAAACCACAAGTCAACCACAAGAAAAAGTCTGGAAAGTCCACAAATACATGGAAGTTAAACAATATGATACTAGGGGCGTCTGGGTGGCTCAGTCGGTTTAGCATCCGACTTCGGCTCAGGTCATGATCTCACGGTTCGTGGGTTTGGGCCCCGTGTCAGGCTCTGTGCTGAGAGCCAGCTCAGAGCTTGGAGCCTGTTTCAGATTCTGTGTTTCCCTCTCTCTTTGACCCTCCCCTGCTCACAATGTCTCTCTCTCTCTCTCTCTCTCTCTCTCTCTCTCAGAAATAAATAAAACATTAAAAATTTTTAATAAAAAAACCCATATGATCCTAAACAATGAATGGAGCAACCAGGAAATCAAAGAAATAAAAAAAGGAAGCAAATGAAAGTGAAAACACAGCACTCCAAAATTTTGGGGATGCATCCAAAGTGGTTATAAGAGGGCAGTATATACCAATACAGGTCTACCTCAAGAAGCAAAAAAGCAAAAGCAGTAACAACAACAAAACAAAACCTCAAACAAACTTACCTTACACTTAAAGGGGTTAGAAAAAGAACAACAAATGAAGCCTAAAGCCAGCAGAAGAAGGAAAATAATAAAGATTTACCACATATATAAATGATATAGTAATTTAAAAGCACAGTAAAACATAGCAATAAAACCAAGAGCTGGTTATTTGAAAAACTTAATAAAATTGGCAGAGGAGTTAAGATGGTGCAGGAGTAGGGAGATCCTAGGCTTTATCTCATCCGTTGAACACAGCTAGACAGTTAACAAATCATTCTTAACATCCAAGAAATCAATCAGAGACTTGAGAGAACAAAAACTGCAAATATAAATGTAGGAAAGTGACCAACACCTGAATGGTAGGAGTTTTAGAGAGTTGAGTAGGGGGAAACATAGCTGTGGGTACAGCAGTGGAGAAGGAGCCTGTTTATGGAGGCTACTGCAAAGTATTATACCCAGCAGAGCATAAAATCTGAACTTTTAGAAGTCCACTACCATGGGGGAAATGACTGACTTAAAGACACTCAGGTGGCAAATCTGAGAGGAATCCCAGGAGTGACAATTTGATCTGAGGATCCCCTAGGTTGCCAGAAGGACAGGTAGAGCTAAACTGCTGCAATGTTCCCAAACATTGGAGTAAGGACTCCGGCTGAGGGCATCAAGCAGGAGTGCTAGCTTTCTGCTCTGTTTTTTTGACATAAATTCAGAACTGCTACGTGGTCATGTGACCACTTTCATCACAGGGGCCAGCAAACAGCAAAAGTGAGGTGAGACCCTCCCCCAGAGAAACAGCACGGGTCCGTGCTGTAGAAGCCCCTAAAATTTGGAGTTTTGAGTCAGTCATGCACCTGAGATAAAAAAGCTTGGACACAGGCAGGGTGAATTCAGAGTTCTGATGGAAACTGGGGACACAAGAAGGGTGATTGATTGTTCTTCTGTGTGTTTCCTGGTGAGTGGGGGGGTGCAAACATTCAGTTCTTGGGCTATAAAGAGGGGTGCCATCATATTCATCCACCCATCAGTGCTGAAAGCCTTTAGGGAGCAAAACAGCCCCACCTAGTGCAGGCCAGAGCCACTTACACCAAGCCCTACCTTCACCTTACACCCTGGAGATGCATTTCCACTGAAACAAGTCAGCCTGAGAATTAAAGCACCAGGCTCCTCTCCCACAAGACCAGCACAAACAACTCATGTGCACAAAGTCGGTTGATCATAAAGTGCTACAAAATGTCAACTCTAGGCGAAATTAGATCTAAATTCTTTTTTACATTCATTATTTTATTTTATTTTGAAATTTTGAAATGTTTATTTTTGAGAGAGACAGAGCGTGAGTGGGAGAGGGAAAGAGAGAGAGGAAGACACAGAATCTGAAACAGGCTGCAGTCTCTAGGCTGTCACACAGAGCCCAAAGTGGGACTCAAACCCATGAATTTTGAGATCATGACCTGAGGTGAAGTCAGTTGCTTAACCAACTGAGCTACTCAGCCTCCTCCATTAATTATTTAATTATTACTATTATTTTCCCTTTTATTTTCTTATTTTTCATTCCTTTCTTAAAATTGTATTATTTTTATTACTTTATGTATTTATTTTTGTTTTTTATTTATTTGAATTTTATTTTTGGATCTATATACTTTTAACAAGCATACAAATACACACAGTATCTAATTTTTTGTTTCTTTTTGTTTTTATTCCTTGTGTGTGTATATTTTATTTTATTTTATCTTATTTTATTTTATTTTAATTTTTGTTTTCATTCTTTTCTTTTCTGGACAAAATGATGAGACAGAGAAATTCACCCCAAATGAAAGAACAGGAAGTAAACATCATGGCCAGGAATTTTATCAATGCAGATATAAGTAATATGTCTGAACTAGAATTTTAAAATATGATTATGAGGATACTAGCTTGGCTTGACAAAAGCATAGAAGACACCAGAGAATACCTTTCTGCAGACATAAAAGAAATAAAATAGGCCAAAATTTTAAAATGTTATAGCCAAGATGCAAGCCCAAAACAGAGGCCATAAAAACAAGGATGGATGAACCAGAGCACCAAATCAGTGGTATAGAAGATAAAATTATTTAAAACAATGAATTTCAAAAAGGGCGGGTAAGGGAAATAATGGATACAAAGATAAACTTTGGAAACTCAGAGACTTACTAAAATGGAATAACATTCCTATCATAGGAGTCTCAGAAGATGAAGAGAGATAAAAGGGCAGAAAGTTTATATGAGCAAATTGTAGCTGAAAACTTCCCTAAACTAGAGAAGACACAGATATCAAAATCCAATTAGCACAGAGAACTCCCATTACATTCAACAAAAGCTAGCCATCACTAAGGCATATCACAAAATGCTCATATAAGGAAAGAATATTGAAAGCAGCAAGAGGACAAAAAGTCCCTTAACCTACAAGGGAAGAGAAATCAGATTAAAAGTAAATCTATCCACAGAAGCTTGGCAGGCCAGAAAAGAATGGAAGGATAATTTCAACCGGCAGAATGGGAAAAAATATGCAAGAATCTTATTCAATAAGGCTGTCACTCAGAATAGGAGAGATAAACACGTTCCCAGACAAAAATGAAAGTAGTTTGTAACCACTAAACCAGATCTGCAAGAAATTTTAAGAGGGACTCTTTGAGTAGAGAAGAAGAAAACAAATAAAACACCAACATCAACAAGAACTAGAAGGAACAGAGAACATTACCATAAACAGTAACTCTACAGGCAACACAATGGCACTAAATTCATATCTTTCAATAATCACTCTGAATGTAAGTGGACTAAATACTCCAATCAATAGACATAGGGTAGGAATCTGGGCAAGATGGTGGAGAAATATGGACTTCTGTACTTACCACCTGCATCTCTCAAACCAAGAAGGGCTAAAGCCAAAGGACTCTGAACCACAAGAGTCTGGGGGGAAAAGAGATGGAGTCCACTAAGAAGACAGCCTCATAGGTGCATGATTGCAAACTGGAGAAGAAAAAAAATTGGTCTGGGACATGGAAGCATGGAGGGGAAGGAGCCCCCTCTGCGGAGAGACAAAAGGAAGAGAAAGAGCGGCTGGGGAATCTTAGAACGGTCTCTGGAGAAGAGAAAAACTTGGCCTGGGTGGGTAAGGGATTTTGTCATCCCATCTCTAACTGCAGGGCGTTTAGAGAGAGAAATCTTATCTCTAACTGTGGAGATTTCTTTGGGCTGGGTGCCCCAGGCCCAGAAACTCCCTCCAGGATAGACGGTACACAGGGAATTGTAGTCATAGTCAGCATCAGGAGGAACCAGTCTGCTATTCGATCCCCCGCTAGGAAGTCACCCGGCTTTCAAGATTACATTTTTGGCGGTATCTATAATGCGCACGGAGTAAGATATGAAAACGAGGCTGGGTGCAGAACATAGAACATGGCCCACCTTGGCTGAACCCACGGCACAGTGAGATCGGACCCAAAAGAGTGATTTGCAATGCCTGGTTTGAGAAGGAACTGGGGTTCGCCATTTTTCTCCCCACAACCACCAAAGCAGGGCCCTCAGGACCCACAGTGGAAACAAGATATGCCTACACCAAACTACGCCCATCTGTGCTGGGTAGCAGCTTTGTTACCAGAGCCTGGATACAGAAATAGCCTCTCTCCCAAGATCAGCACTGACATATTGTCATGATTAACCCTAGATCAATTCTTGCTATTCAGATATATTATCCCTTATATCAATTTTATCACTCCTTTCTTCTGGACCAGCTATTCTGGTTATAGGTTTGCATAGTCATATATAATCCATTATCCTGATGCATGTTCTATCTCCATCATTACCTTCCTTTCTCTCTCACTGTCTCAGATAATCAGACTGTATAGTTTCTCTGGGTAACATTATCTTCATGATTTTCTTATCTCCTTAACCTCTGCCATATAAGCCCTTTAATCTCTCTGCCTGGTCGATGTTCAACTTCTCATTTTTCCCACCTTGTCATTTCTCTCTTTGTATATGCTCATCCATCAGGACTGCCTCCACCCTGCTCTTTATTTGTAGCTAGATTTCTGACTTTATGCTTTTAGACTGCCCTTTGCCTTTTGTTGTTTTTGGTTTTGTTTCCTTTTTTTTCCCTTTTGGTTTGCTTGTTTGATTTGTTTGTGCATTTGCGTACTTTTGTTCCCTGTTTGTTTGTCTATCTGTTTTCCTTTCCAGGGCTACCTCTAGAAACAAGTCAAAGTACACATGGTGGAGAGTCCCAAATACCACTACGAGTAAGGAAATAAAATAACCAAAGTCTCAACAAGAAAGACCAAGGGACACCATTAAAAGAACACTTCCTGAACGGACAGGCCATAGACAGTTTATGAACTTCTTTTAATATAGCAGAATTCACAGGTACAGAGGGCTTACAAGCTTTTAAAACTTACATGAAACAGAAAACTAGCCAAAATGATGAAACAGAAGAACTCTCCTCTAAAGAAATTCCAGGAAGAAATGACAGCTAAAAAATTGGTCAAACCAGATATAAACTACTAACTTACCAAGAATTTAGAACAATAAAATTAATAGCTGGGCTTGAAAAAGGAATGGAAGACACCAGAGACGCTATTGCGACAAAGATTATGGACCTTAAGAATAGTAGTGATGAATTTAAAAATGCTATAAATAAGGTGTATAATAAAATGGAAGCGGCCACCGCAAGGATTGAAGAGGCAAGGCAGAGAATAGGTGAATTAGAAGACACAATTATAGAAAAAGAGGAAGATTAGAAAAAGAGAGATAAATTGATCCAGGAGCATGAGAGGAGAATTCAAGAACTGAATGATGCAATAAAATGGAACAATATCCTTATAGGAATTCCAGAAAAAGAAGAGAGACAGAGACTGAGGGGGTACTTCTACAAATTATACCAGAGAACTTCCCCAATCTGAGGAAGGAAACAGACATTGAAATCCAAGAGGCACATAGAACCCCCTTCAGATGTAATTTGAATCCATCTTCTACACAAAATATCATAGTGAAATTGGAAAATATAAGGACAAAGAGAGAATTCTGAAAGCGCCTAGGAATAAACGGGCCCTAGCATACAGAGGGAAACCTATGAGAGTAGTTGCAGACCTATCTACTGAAACTTTACAGTCCAGAAAGGAATAGCAGGATATCTTCAATGTGATGAACAGAAAAAATATGCAGCCACGAATCCTCTATCCAGTAAGCCTGTCATTCAGAATAGAAGGAGAGATAAAAGTCTTCCCAAATAAACAAAAATTGAAAGAATTCTTCACCGCTAAGCCAGCCCTACAAGAAATCCTGAGAGGGACTCTCTAACGGAAATGTTGCAAGGAACACAAAAAAAACCAGAGACACCACTACAGGCATGAATCCGACAGAGAACACAATGACTTTAAACCCATATTTTTCAATAATAACACTGAATGTAAATGGGCTGCATGCTCCAATGAAAAGACAGAGGTTAGTAGAATGGATAAAAAATCAAAATCCATCTATTTGCTGTCTACAAGAAACTCATTTTAGACTGGAAGACACCTTCAGATTGAAAGTGAGGGGATGGAGAAATATCTATCATGCTACTGGAATTGAAAAGAAAACTGGAGTAGCCATACTTATATCAGACAAACTGAATTTTTAACTTAAGGCAGTTGAGGCAGTAACAAGAGATGAAGAAGGGCATTACATAATAATTACAGGGTCTATCCATTAGGAAGAGCTAACAATTATAAATATTTACACACTGAATTCGGAGCAACACAAATATATAAAACAATTAATTACAAACAGAAACAATCTTATTGCTAAGAATGTGCTAATTTCAGGGAACTTTAATACCCCACGTACAGCAATGGATAGATCAACTAAACAGAAAATCACTAAAGAATTGGGATTCACTTTTTTCACGAGTCCACATGGTACATTCTCCAAGACAGATCACATACATGGTCATATAGCAGCCCTCAATAAATATAAAAAATCTAGATCATACCATGCATGCCTTCAGATCACAATGCTATGAAACTTGAAATCAATAACAGGAAGAAGTCTGGAAAACCTCCAAAAACATGGAGGTTAAAGAACACCCTACTAAAGAACGAATGGGACAATCAGGCAATTAGAGAAGAAATTACAAAATATATGGAAACAAATGAAAATGAAAATATAACAATCCAAACTCTTTGGGATACAGCAAAGGCAGTCTAAGAGGAAAGTACATTGCAATGCAGGCCTACTTCAAGAAACTAGAAAAAGTGCAAATGCAAAATCTAACAGTACACCTAAAGGAACTAGAATGAGAGCAACAAGAGCACCCCAAGCCCAGGAAAAGAAGGGAAATAATAAAGATCGGAGAAAAAATAAACAATATAGAATAAAAAAAAAAAACAGTTGAACAGATCAATGAAACAAAGAGATGGTTTTTTGAAAAAATAAACAAAATTGGCAAACCTCTAGCCAGGCTTCTCAAGAAGAAAAGAGAGAGCACTCAAATAGCCAAAATCATGAATGAAAATGGATTTATTACAACCAATCCTTCAGAAATAGAGGATAATTATCATGGAATACTATGAAAAATTATATGCTGGAAAACCTTAAAAAATGCACAAATTTCTAAATACACACTCACTACCTAAATTCAAATGAGAAGTGATAGAAAATCTGAACAGACCCATAACTAGTGAAGAAATTGAATCAGTCAAAAATCTCCCAAAAAATAAGAGCTCTGGGCCAGATGGCATCCCTGAGGAATTCTACCAGACATTTAAATCATAGTTAATACCCATTCTTTTCAAGCTATTCCAAAAAATGAAATGAAAGGAAAATCTCTAGACTGATTCTACAAAGTCTGCATCACTTTGACTCCCAAACCAGACAGAGACCCAGCAAAAGAAGAAAACTACAGGCCAATATTCTTGATGAGTACAGATGCAAAAATCCTCAACAAGATACTTGCAAATCGAATTCAACAGCATATAAAAAGAATTATCCACCATTATCAAGTGGGAATCATTCCTGGGTTATGGGGCTAGTTCAATATTTGCAAATCAATCAATATGATACATCACATTAACAAAAGAAGAGATGAAAACCATATGATCCTTTCGATAGATGCAGAAATAGCACTTGACAAATACAGCATCCTTTCTTAATAAAGACACTTGAGAAAGTCAGGATAGAAGGAACTTACTTAAACATCATAAAAGCCATTTCTGAAAAACCAATAGCTAATATCATACTCAATGTGGGAAAACTGAGAGATCTCCGCCTGAGAGCAGGAACACGACAGGGATGTCTACTCTCACCATTCATGTTTCCCAGAGTGCTGGAAGACCTAGCCTCAGCAGTCATACAATAAAAGGAAATAAATGGCATCAGAATTGGGAAACAAGAAGTCAAACTTTCACTTTTCGCAGATGACATGATACTCAACATGGAAAACCCGACAGACTCTACCAGAAGCCTACTAGAACTGATCCATGAATTCAGCAAAGTCACAGGGTACAAAATCAACGTACAGAAATTGGTTGCATTTTTATACACCAATAATAAAGCAATAGAAAGAGAAATAAGAAACTGATCCCATTCACAATTGCACACACACACACAAAAAAAACAATAAAATACCTAGGAATAAACCTAACCAAAGATGTAAAAGATCTGTATGTTGAAAAGTATAGAAAACTTATAAAGGAAATTGAAGAAGACATTGGAAACACATTCCATGTTCATGGATCCAAAGAATAAATATTGTTAAAATGTCATTACTACCCAAAGCAATCTACACATTCAATGCAATCCCAAACAAAATTGCACCAGCATTCTTCTCAAAGATAGAACAAACAATCCATAAATTTGTATGGAACCACAAAAGACCCTGAATAGCCAAAGTATTATTGAAGAAGAAAACCAAAACGGGAGGCATCAGCATACCAGACTTTAGCCTCTACTACAAAGCTATAATCATCAAGACACTATGGTATTGGCACAAAAACAAACACATAGACCAATGGAATAGAATCGAGTACCCAGAATTGGACCCACAAATGTATGGCCAATCAATCTTTGACAAAGCAGAAAACAGTGTCCAATGAAAAAAAGGCAGCCTCTTTAACAGATGTTGTTGGGAGAACTGGACAGCAACATGCAGAAGAATGAAACTAGATCACTTTCTTTCACCATACACATGAATAAACTCAAAATGGCTAAAGGACCTCAATGTTTGAAAGGAAACCATCAAAACCCTAGAGGCGGAAGCAGGAAGCAACCTCTTTTTCCTCAGCTGCAGCAATTTCTTACTCGACACATTTCCAAAGGCCAGGGAATCAAGAGTAAAAATGAACTATTATGACCTCATCAAGATAAAAACCTTATTCGTGGCAAAGGAAATAATCAACAAATCTAATAGACAAATGGTGGGAAGGGAGAATATAGTTGCAAATTACAAATCAGATAAAGGGCTAGTATCCAAAATCTATAAGGAACACATCAAACTCCACACCCGAAGAACAAATAATCTAGTGAAGAAATGGGCAGAAGAATGACAGATACTTCTCCAAAGAGGACATCCAGATGGCCAACAGACACATGAAACGATGCTCAGCATCCCTCCTCATCAGGGAAATACAAATCAAAACCACGCTGAGATATCATCTCACGCTGGTCAGAGTGGCTAAAATGAACAAATCAGGAGACTATAGATGCTGACGATATTGTGGAGAAGTGGACACCCTACCACACTGTTGGTGGGAATGTAAACTATTACATCTACTCTAGAAAATAGTGTGGAGATTCCCTAGAAAATTAACAGTAGAACTCCCCTATGTCCTAGTAATAGTACTGCTATGAATTTACCCTAAGGATACAGTAGGGCTGTTGCATAAGGGCAATATACCCCAATGTTCATAGCAGCACTTTCAACAATAGCCAAAACATGGCAAGAGCCTAAGTGTCCATTAACGGACGAATGGATCAAGAAGATGTGGTTTATCTATTCGATGGGATACTACATGGCAATGAGAAAGAATGAAATCTTGCCATGTGTAGCAACTTGGATAGAATTCGAGGGTGTCATGCTAAGTGAAATAAGTCAGGCAGAGAAGGACAGATACCATGTGTTTTCACTCACATGTGGAACAGGAGAAACTTAACAGAGGATCATAGGGGAGGGGAAGGGGAAAGGGAAGGGGAAAATAGTTAAGGAGAGTGAGGGAGGCAAACCATAAGAGACTCTTAAATACTGAAAACAAACTGAGTGTTGTTGGGCTTGGAGGAGACGGTAAAAAACCTACTCAAAGGTTCTCTGTTAAGTTTCCCCTATTCCACTTCTAAGAGAAAATATATGGTATCTGTCCTTCTCTGCCTGACATATTTCACTCACCTAACAACCTTGAGTTCCATCCACATTGCTACAAATGGCCAGATTTCATTCGTTCTCATTACCATGTGGTATTCCATTCTATAGATAAACCACATCTTCTTGATTCATTCGTCAGTTGATGGACGCTTAAGTTCTTTCCATGTTTTGGCTATTGTTGAGAGTGTTGCTGTGAACATGGGGTACATGTGCCCCTATGCATCAGCACTCCTGTATCCCTTGGGTAAATTCCTAGCAGTGATATTCCTGGGTCCTAGGGGAGTTGTATTGTTAATTTTTTGATGAATCTCCACACTGTTTTCCAGAGGGGCTTCACCAGTTTACATTCCCACCAACAGTGTAGGATGGTGACGGTTTCTCCAAATCCTCACCAGCATCTAGAGTCTCCTGATTTGCTTATTTTAGCCACTCTAACTGGTGCGAGGTGGTATCTCAGTGTAGTTTTGATTTGTATTTCCCTGATGAGGAGGATGCTGAGCATCGTTTCATGTGTCTGTTGGCCATCTGGATGTCCTCTGGAAAAGTGTCTGTTCATGCCTTCTGCCCATTTTTTAACTGGATTAATTTTTTGGGGTGTGGGGTTTGGTTAGTTCCTTATAGATTTTGATACTAGCCATTTATCTGATATGTCATTTGCAACTATCTTTTCCCATCCTGTCAGTTACCTATTACTTTTATGGATTGTTTCTCTTCCCGTGCAGGAGCTTTTAATCTTGATGAGGTCCCAGTAGTTCATTTTTGCTCTTGATTCTCTTGCCTTTGGGGATGTGTCAAGTAAGAAATTTCTGCGATTGAGGTTAAGGAGGTTGTTTCCTGCTTTCTCCTCTAGGGTTTTGATGGTTTCCTGTCTCACATTCAGGTCCTTTATCCATTTTGAGTTTATTTTTGTGTATGGTGTGAGAAAATGATCTAGTTTCATTCTTCTGCATGTTGCTGGCCAGTTCTCCCAGCACCATTTGTTAACGCGGCTGTCTTTTTTCCATTGGATACTCTTTCCTGCTTTGTCAAAGATTAGTTGGCTGTACACTTTTGGGTCCAAATCTGATCTATGTGTCTGTTTTTGTGCCAATACCATACTGTCTTGATGATGACAGCTTTGTAGTAGAGGCTAAAGTCGGGGATAGTGATGCCTTCCGTTTTGGTTTTCTTCTTCAAGATTACTTCGGCTATTCGGGGTCTTTTGTGGTTCCATACAAATTTTAGGCTAGTTTGTTCTACTTTTGAGAAGTATGATGGTGAAATTTTGGTTGGGATTGCATTGAGTGTGTACATTGCTTTGGGTAGTAATGACATTTTACCTATATATGTTTTTCCATTTCTTTGCATCTTCTTCAATTTCCTTCAGAAATTTTCTATAGTTTTCATCATACAGATCTCCTATAACTTTGGTTAGGTTTATTCCTTGGTATTTTATGGTTTTTTTGTGCAATTGTGAATGGGATCAGTTTCTTGATTTCTCTTTCTGTTGCTTCATTGTTGGTGTATAAAAATGGAACTGGTTTCTGCATGTTGATTTTGTACCCTGTGACTTTGCTGAAATCATGGATTAGTTCTAGTAGGCTTCTGGTGGAGTCTGTCAGGTTTTCCATGTAGAGTATCATGTCGTCTGCGAAAAGTGAAAGTTTGACTTCTTGTTTGCCAATTCTGATGCCTTTTATTTCCTTTTGTTGTCTGATGGCTGATGCTAGGACTTCCAGCACTATGTGAAACAACAGTGGTGAGAGTTGACATCCCTGTCGTGTTCCTGATCTCAGGAGGAAAGCTCTCAGTTTTATCCCATTGAGGATGATATCAGCTGTGGGTTTCTCAGAAATGGCTTTTATAATGTTTAAGTAAGTTCCTTCTATCTCGAATTTCTTGAGGGTCTTTACTAAAAAGGGATGCTGTATTTTGTCAAATGTCTTTTTTTTTTTTTTGTTCTTTTATCCACTCTGCTACCCTATGTCTTTGATTGGATCATTTAGCCCATTTACATTCAGTGTTATTATTGAAAAATATGGGTTTAGAGTCATTATATTCTCTGTTGGATTCATGCTTTTAGTGGTGTCCTGGAAATTTGTGTTCCTTGCAATATTTCCTTCATAGAGTCCTTCTCAGGATTTCTTGTAGGGCTGGTTTAGCGGTGATGAATTCCTTCAGTTTTTGTTTATTTGGGAAAACCTATATCTTCCCTTCTATTCTGAATGACAGGCTTGCTAGATAGAAGATTTTGGCTGCATATTTTTCCTGCTCATCACATTGACGATTTCCTGCCATTCCTTTCTGGCCTGCTGGTTTCAGTAGGTAGGGCTGTTACTACCCTAGTGTGTCTCCATTTGTATGTTAGGTCCTTTTTTTTTTTTTTTTTGGCCAGAAATGTCTCCGTATTTTATTAGACTTTTTAAAGAGAAGTTTTAGGTTTATAACAAATTAAGAGGGAGGAACAGAGATGTCCATATATTCCCTCCCTCCATGCATAGCTTCCCCCCATTGTCAACATCACTCACCATTTTTTTTACAAATAGTTTATTGACAAATTAGTTTCCACATAACACTCAGTGCTCATCCCCATAAGTGTCCTCCTCTATGCCCATCCCCCACTCCGCCCCACATCCACCAGTCCTCAGTTTTTGTCAGCATTCAAGAGTCTCTCATGGTTTGCCTCTCCCCCTTTCCCCCACCATTTCTGCCCTTCTTCTCCCCCTTGTTCCTCCGTCAAGTTCCTCCTAATCCTCCTATACGTGCAGAGAAGGACAAATATCATATGTTAGGTCCCTTTTATCCCTTACTGTTTTCAGAATTTTCTCTTTATCCTTATATTTTGTGAGTTTCATTATGATATGTTGTGCTGAATATCTATTTAAATTAAGTCGGAGGGTAGTTCTGTGTGCCTCTTGGATTTCAATGTTTGTTTCCATCTCCAGATTGGGAAGTTCTCGGCTATAATTTGTACAAGTATCCCTTCATCCCCCCCACTTCTTCTCTGGAATTCTGGTGATAAGGATATTATTCTGTTTGATTGCATCACTCTGTTCTCCAATTCTGCTTTTGTGCTCCTGGATCAATTTATCTGTCTTTTTCTAGGCTTCCTCTTTTTCTATAACTGTATCCATTAAATTCACCTATTCTCCTCTCTGTCTCTTCACTTTTATTTTATTATGCACCTCATTTATAGCATTTTTAATTCATCATAACTATTTTTAAAATCCATGATCTTTGCAGCAATAAGGTCTCTGCTGTCTTTTCAGGCCCAGCAATTAATTTTGTGATTATTGTTCTAAATTCTTCAGTTATGTTGCTTGTATCTGTTTTGAGCAATTCTTTAGCTATCCCTTCCTCCTGGAATTTCATTTGAGGGGAGTTCTTCTGTTTTGTCATTTTGGCTAGCTTTCTTTCTTTTGTCAGTTTTGAAAGCTTCTTATGCACTCTGCACCTGTGAATTCTGCTATCTTAAAGGAGGTTCTTTGTCAATGGCCTGTCCATTTAGGAAGTGTTCTCTTTTTTATTTTTAAATGTTTTTTATTTATATCTGAGAGAGAGAGAGAGAGAGAGAGAGAGCAAGGGAGGGTCATAGAGAGAGGGAGACACAGAATCTGAAACAGACTCCAGGTTCTGAGCTGTCAGCACAGAGCCCGACGTGGGGCTCGAACCCACGAACCGTGAGATCATGACCTGAGCCGAAGTCGGATGCTTAAAAGACTGAGCCACTCAGGCGCTCCATGAAGTGTTCTTTTAATGGTGTCCCTTGGTCTCTCTTGTTGTGCCTTTGGTTATTTTATTGCCCTACTTGTAGTGATATTTGGCACTCTCCACCATGTGTACTTTGGCTTGTTTCTTGAGGTAGCCCTGAAAAGGAAAACAGACAGACCAACACACAGGGAACAAAAACATGCAAATGCAGACAAATCACAGAAACAAGCAAGCCGAAAGGGTAAAAGAAATAAAAGAAAAAATAAAAGAAAAAAAACAATAACAACAAAAGACACAGGGCAGTCTAAAAGCATAAAACCAGAAATCCCAGCTACAAATAAAGAGCAGGGTGGAGGCAGTGCTGATGGAAAAGCCTATACAGAGAGACAAATGATGGGTGTGGGGAGAGAGCGAAATTGAACTTTGACCAGGCATAGAGACTAAAAGGTTTAATTCAGAGAGAGAAAGAGGAGAATATGGTTGGAGGAGAGGAGAAAGAAACGAAGATAATGTTATCAAAAGAAACTATATAATATGATTATTCCAGAGAAAGAGAGAGAGAAATGATGGTGATGATGGAGGTGTAGAATATGCATCAAGAGAATGGATCAAATGTGACTGTTAAAGCAAACCAATGACCAGAGTGTCCAGTCCTGTGGAGAGGAGAGAGAAGAATGGGATGAGGGAAAATATATCTGAATAGCAAGAACTGATCTACAGTTAGTCATGGCAATGCATCAATGTTGGTCTTGTCCTGGGCTCCAGTTTAAAAAAAAAAAGTTGCTCTCCAGCTCAGATGGGGTGGTTTTGTGTAGGCAGGTCTTACCTGCACTGTGGGTCTGCAGATTGCTCCCTGAGGCCCTGCCTTGGTGGTTTTGGGTAGAAAAGTGGCAACGCCCCAGTCCCTTTTGGAAACTAGCATTGTAAATCACTCTTTTGGGTGCAATGTCCCTGTGCCAGGAGCATAGCCAAGGTGGGCCGCATTCTATTTCTCAAGCCCCACCTCATTTCAAGATCTTAGTCCTAGTGCTTTAATGATACTGCCCAAAATGTAATCCCACAGGCCAGTCCACTTCCTACCGGGGATCAAGTAGGGGGTGTAGGGGAGCATTTTCTCCTCCCATCACCTAGAACCGAGGGACCCAGTCCAAAGAAAAGTGCCACAGCTAGTGATAGGCTCTCTCCGAATGTTCTGCAGTTACAGATGGGATGATAGGATTCCTCTCCATCCCACGCCGAGGTTTTTGTCTTCTCCACAGAGAGTTATATGAGCAGTTTCAGCTGCTCTTTCTCTTCCCCTCATCTCTGTGGCTCTTTGTGGAGGGGGCTCCCTCCCCTCCATACCTCTGGGGACCCGCCCATTTTTATCTTCCCCAGTTCACAATCACACACCTATAAGGCTGTCTTCTGGTGGAATTTGTGTTTTTTCCTCCCAGACTCTTGCTGCTCAGTGTTCTATGGCTTCTGTCCTTCATTGTTTGAGAGATACAGGCAGGCGAATAATATGGAGCTCCCTACTTCTCCACCATCTTGCCCGAGAGTAGATCTTAAAACTTCTCATCACAAGGAAGAAATGTAACTGTATTGTGATAGATGTTACCTAGATTTACTAGACATATTGTAGTGATCATTTTGCAATGTATGCAAATAGATCATTATCCTGTATGCCTGAAACTAATTTAATGTTATATGTCAATTATATCTCAATTTCAAAAAAGGATTTGATGAACTTACTGAATGATCAGATATAGAATAAATGGTAGGGCAAAAGAGAAGAGAGAGGGGAAAAAAAAAGAAGCTTGGGTTCAGGAATCTGACTGCCTCATTCTCATTTGTGACTCTGCTACTTACTAGTTATGGAAACATGGCACGTCACTTTAACTTTTTGTGTATCAGTTCCCTCATTTCTAAAATGGAGTGATAACAGTACTTACCTCAAATGATTGATATGAGGATTACATTGGACACTATAGGTAGAAAGCAGTAACCACAACATAGGAGACATATTTGTTATTTCTCCTTTTACTTAGAAAAAACACTGTTCCCACTTTCTGTAATTCTCATTCTGTTCAGTGGTTAGACAACCAGCTATAGTAAAAAGCACACCTGCCTAGGATTGGTAGTTCCTAATTCAGTAACTACCTGGGCCTATACTTAAAATATGGAAAATTAGGTAATCTACAAGATCCTGTCAAGCTCCATCATTCTATGCTTTTGAGATTTTGTACTTACTACTTTGAAGCTAGAGAAGAGATTAGGTAAAATAATCTGGGGAAAGGCATGACAATTTAGAAAAGCTATCAAGATTTTATAAATCCCTAGCCTTCCTGAAGTGTGGTCTCTAGAGGGAGCTCAAAATACACAAAATACATCATTAAAAGTTCTTAGAAAGAGCTATGAGAGTAATAAGCAAAGCTGGCAGCTGTTGTCAAAGAGGTCTAATTGGGGATTGCTGGTCTAGATAGGCTTGAGCTTTCCCAGAATACAGTTTCCGGTGACAACAGTCCTCATTTATGAGCCTATGTCCCACAGGTTAGCTGTGATCATATTCCCAATGTAGACATGAGCTGGTACTGAGTTTCCAACATCTCTTTTCCCCATAGCTTTCCTGATGGATCCCAGGGCCATGTGGTAAAATTTTAGGAACTTTGGAGAGGGACGATTTGAGGGGATGTACAGACAAAAGTGTACACTTTCTAATGAGATTTAGAAGTGAGGGCAGTGAGGAGAATGGGAATGAACTAAGAGGTAGGACATACAGATATTTAAAATATCACTGGACTATGCTAAATGACCATATAGCCCTCTGGAAAGAAATTCAAACTAATGATGCCAAAGTGAGGCCTTGTGACAAAGAAATCTTAAACATTCTTTAATGACCTGTGCAGTGAGAGTTTGTAAGAGTCTTGTTTTTGATAGGAGACCTCAGCTTCTTTCTCTGTCCCAAGACACAGCACGCCCCTTTCCTACTAAAGGCACCTCTGGCACTCAAATGACCCAATTACTGATTTTTAAAAATCTTTGGCTTATTTCCAATTTCTGTAAAACATAAAATCTTAGCACTTTTGGGTTTAATCAGGTAATCACCTACATACTTTGGCTGGTACCCATCCATTCCTACTACCTCCCTACCCCTACCAAATAAGGGCTCAAAAAGGCACACAGAAAAGAATCTTCTAGGTATTTCTCTCTCAAGGCCTGGTGTATTGTTTTGTTTTGTTTTATTTTTTTTTCTCAGACCTAATTCCAGCTGAACATAAATCTCCTCAAGAAAGAAGATGGCTATCTCTCTGGGCCTCTCTCCACTTGTTGAAAAGGAGAGACTCTCTATGGGTCTATGCCAGTGATAAACCTTTTCTGGAATAAGAAAGACTATCAGCTGATATTTTCCTGAGAGCCTTTTGAAGTAAGCAAATCAAAGAAAACTTGAGAAGGGCATCAAATCTTTAGGGAGATATTATCACAGGGGGTCTCAACATGCTTGAGGCAACACTTACTTCCTAAAGTCTTCTACAATCTGCAGATGGTGATTGCAGAGGCCCCAGGGCAGAAAAGAAAGATCCCTTCTAGATTTATCCTCCGACTGTTCCTGGTCCTAACTAGAGCCGTCCCCAGGCAGAGCAGCCTACCAGGCTAAATCCTACTGTGAAAATCTAGTATTTTCTTTTCTCCTTTCTTTCTCTTGCTTGCTTGCTTTTTCTTTCATCTTTATTTCTCCTTTTCCTTCCTTCCTTCCTTCCTTCCTTCCTTCCTTCCTTTTCTTTTTCTTTCTTTCTTTCTTTCTTTCTTTCTTTCTTTCTTTCTTTCTTTCTTTCTTTCTTTCTTATGACTTATCGGCCTGGGCATCAGACAGTTCTCAGTTGGAATCTGAGCTCAACCACTTCTGTGTGACCCCAAGTAATTAACCTAATTTCTCTACATCCCATTTTCCTCATCTGTAATCTAAGGGTAGTCATATTCTGATTTTGGTGAATATTAGCTATAACATACCAAGCTATAGTGTTCAGTTTAAATGTGTACTCAGAAAAGTGGGTTTCTTTCCTCAGGAGTCCCTGATCAGAATGACTCCTAAGAAACATTCTGTAATTTTTCTGTGCCAACTTTTCTACATCTGAAGAATCAGGGTGGGGTGAGGTAAATACTGTCATTCAGAGGACACGTTGGTCTAAAATGAGATGAAGTCATGAAGTGCCAGGCAGGGGAACTTATTATAGCTCAAGAGCAAATGAAGGAAAACCCTGTAGTTGGAGAAATCAAACATCTGATGATTTTATCAGCAGTTTTGAGGACAAATTTGCTTTCATCCCAGGGGTCTCCTGAGTTTTTTTTTTTTCCCAGAAAGCAAGTTTTAATAGAACAGCAGAGCCCTGGACCAAGCCCCAGGACCTCAGAGGGATAGGAGTATAAATTGTTCAATCTGAGTGGCTTAACTGTTTCAGTCATAAATTACAGGCTGGACACACTGGGCAGAAGAGCCTTGATACTTGCTATCTCTGCTAACATAAGGTGTAGAAGGCGAGTACAGTGCTAGCACTGAGGTCAGGACCATTTAAGAGTGGGTAGGCAGTGACACAGGAATGAAGAAGTAGTGAAAGGGGAGCAACTACAAAGTCTTATTGATGGAGTCCAAAATGGCCATCATAGTTTCATTTTGACCCTCTTTCAACTCATATACATGTGTGTATTCACATACACACATAAATTCAAGCTGTGGTAGCCAGAAGCAGGGAGCAAGAAGGGAAGGAGGGTTTGTTTTGTTTTGTTTTGTTTTACCCAAAGAAGATTCACTGATAGTACCTTATCAGAGAGAATGGAATAGGGAATCCAGAGATTTTCGGACTGAAAATGCTTTCATTCTACTTGTCTGGAATCCCAGGTACTGTTCAGCTGAAGCTGAACCTTCCGATGGTCAGGAATACGGTCACCTAAAGGACAGATTCTCTGTGCTGGGATCAGAAAGCAAGGGAGTGGGGAATATTTAGTTCTCCAAATTCCCCAAAAATTTAAAGTGTAAAGAACAGCAATTTTTACTGCACCGATTGGGTTCTGCTTATCGGAAATAAACTCAGTTCTGAATAAGATTGTCACAAGTCAAATAAGTGTACTAGTTAATCTTCATTGTTTTTTTTTTCCTTCTGACTAGAAATCTCTTTGGAGAAAACAGTGTTTTCTACAAGTTAACTGCAGTTATTTTTAACAGAACCCATATTGAACTGGAAATATTACATTTCTGTCACTGAAAGAGCATTATGAAACCCTTTGAAGTGCACAGCCAACTAATCTTTGACAAAGAAAGAAAGAGTCCCAATGGAAAAAAGACAGCCTCTTTAACAGATAATACTGGGAGAACTGGACAGCAACATGCAGAAGAATGAAACTAGATCAATTTCTCACACCATACACAAAAATAAACTCAAAATGGATAAAGGACCTGAACGTGAGACAGGAAACCATCAAAACCCTAGAGAGAAAAGGACGAAACAACCTCCTAGACCTACACTGCAGTAATTTCTTACTTGACACATCCCCAAAAGCAAGGGAATCAAGAGCAAAAATGAACTATTGGGACCTCATCAAGATTAAAAGCTTCTGCATGTCAAAGGAAATCCATGAAACTAATAGGCAACCGACGGAATGGGAAAAAAGAGTTGCGAATGGCATATCAGATAAAGGGCTAGTAACCAAAATCAATAAGTAACTCACCAAACTACACACCCGAAAAAAAACAATCCATTGAAGAAATGGGCAGAAGACATGAACAGACACTTCTCCAAAGAGGAACACATGAAACGATGTTCAGCATCCCTCCTCATCAGGGAAATACAAATCAAAACCACGCTGAGATACCATCTTGCACTGGTCAGAGTGGCTAAAATGAGCAAATCAGAGAACTCTAGATGCTGGCGAGGATGTGGAGAAACGGGCACCCTCCTACACTGTTGGTGGGAATGTCAACTGATACAGCCCCTCTGGAAAACAGTGTGGAGGTTCCTCAGGAAATTAACACTAGAACTCCCCTATGACCCAGCAATAGCACTGCTAGCAATTTACCCAAGGGATACAGAAATGCTGATGCATAGGAGCACATGGACCCCAATGTTCATAGCAGCACTATCAACAATAGCTAAAACATGGAAAGAGCCTAAGTGTCCATCAATGGACGAATGGATCCAGAAGATGTGGTTTATCTATACCATGGAATACTACATGGCAATGAGAAACAATGAAACCTGGCCATGTGTAGCAACATGGATGGACCTTGAGGATGTTATGCTTAGCGAAATAAGTCAGGCATGGAAGGACAAATATCATATATTTGCACGTATAGGAGGATTAGGAGGAACTTAACTGAGGACCACGGGGGAGAAGAAGGGGGGAAAGGGAGAGAGGCAAACCATGAGAGACTCTTGAATGCTGAGAAACAAACTCAGGACTGATGGATGTGGAGGGGAGGGGGGAGATGGGCATGGAGGAGGGCACTTGTGGGGATGAGCACTGGGTGTTATATGGAAACCAATTTGACAATAATCTATTTTTTAAAAAAAAATAATAAAAGCGGTAGTGTGAGAACACAGAACCTGCAAAAATGGGTAGAGGCACAAAAAGGTGTAGTGCATTTAGGGGCGTATGGGTGGCTTAGTCGGTTAAGCGTCCGACTTTCGCTTGGGTCATGATCTCGCGGTTCGTGGGTTCGAGCCCCGCATCGGGTTCTGTGCTGACTGCCGGCTCAGAGCCTGTTTCAGTCTGTGTCTCCCTCTCTCTCTGACCCTCCCCTGCTCATGCTGTCTCTCTCTCTCTCTCCTAGAAATAAATAAAACATTTTAAAAATTTTATAAAAAAAAAAAAGGTGTAGTGCATTTAGAGAAGTATAGCTCAGTCAGTATTCCTTGTGAGCTAGGCCGAAGGCAGCATGATAGATCAGATCAGAAAAGACCTCATATCATATGTTTGCACGTATAGAAGGATTAGGAGGAACTTGACGGAGGAACAAGGGGGAGAAGAAGGGCGGAAATGGTGGTGGAAAGGGAGAGAGGCAAACCATGAGAGACTCTTGAGTGCTGACAAAAACTGAGGACTGATGGATGTCGGGGGGAGGAGGGATGGGCCTGGAGGAGGACGCTTGTGAGGATGAGCACTGAATGTTCTGTGGAAACTAATTTGACAATAAACTATTTGTAAAAAAAAAAAAAGAAAGAAAGAAAAAAAAGAAAAGACCTCATAAGGAAGAGAGGCAAGATGGCGGAGAAGTAGGAAGCGCCATACATTTCGCCTGCACCCGTCTCTCAAACAGAGAAGGCCTGAAGTCATAGGACACTGAGCCACAGGAGTTTGGAAGAGAAAGAGACAGAG